>BQNB010013643.1:0-71357 GCA_026074375.1 Tanacetum coccineum
ACCTATGTTGAACGTCAGGCAGAAAGGAAAAGAAAGTATGATGATCTTTCCAAGAACAATCAAAACCAACAATAACAAAACAAGAGGCAGAACACAGGCCAGGCCTACACTATAGGCAATAGTGACAGGAAATCATACGTCAAGCCTAAACCTCTATGTTCCAAGTGTAATTACAACCATGAAGGTCCTTGTCCACCTAGGTGCAATAATTGCAAGAGGGTTGGCCATCTGGCCAAGGATTGTAGAAGCCGACTTGCAAATGCTAACAACAACAACCGCAACAACAACAATAAGAATCAGAAGAGAAATGGTTGCTATGAGTGCGGAGCTCAAGGACATTTTAGAAGAAACTGCCCAAAACTAAGAAACAATGACTGTGGTAATCAAGCTAGGAATGATAGGGCTCCAGCGAAGGTGTATGTGGTTAGAAACGCTGAGGCAAACCCAGACAACGTCATTGCGGGTACGTTCCTTCTAAACAACCACTATGCATATATCTTATTCGATACGGGTGCCGATAGAAGTTTTGTGTCTACTGCATTAGGCTCCTAAATTGACATCACGCCATCTACCCTAAATCACTATTAATGCCTGTAGAACTTGGTAGTTTTGATGCTATAAATGGTATGGATTGGTTAGCGAGGTACCAAGCGGTCATTGTGTGTGCCGAGAAGATTTTTCGCATACCCTGGAGAAATGAAACCTTAATTATACACGGTGATGGAAGTAACCAGGGAAATGTGACACGATTAGACATCATTTCGTGCACTAAAATGCAGAAGTACATGGAAAAAGGATTTCCTATCTTTTTGGCACATGTCACTGCAAAGGATGTTGAAGACAAGTCGGAGAAGAAGCGACTTGAGAGCGTATCAATAGTTCGAGACTTTCCTAAAGTATTTCCTGAAGACTTGCCGGGTCTTCCTCATACTCGAAAAGTGGAGTTTCAAATTGACTTGGTACCTGGTGCTGCACCTGTAGCACGAGCACCTTATCGATTGGCGCCTTCCGAAATGAAAGAGTTATCGGAGCAACTGAAAGAGTTGTCTGACAAAGGCTTTATAAGACCCAGTTTCTCACCCTGGGGAGCTCCGGTCTTGTTTGTCAAGAAGAAGGATGGATCATTCCGGATGTACATTGACTATCGGGAATTAAACAAACTGACAGTGAAGAACCGTTATCCACTCCCCAGAATTGATGATTTATTTGATCAGCTTCAAGGGTCGAGTGTCTACTCGAAGATCGACCTAAGGTCAGGTTATCACCAACTGAGGGTTCGAGAAGAAGACATTCCGAAGACTGCCTTCAGAACTCGTTACAGCCATTATGAATTTCATGTTATGTCGTTTGGTTTGACAAACGCACCTGCCGTATTCATGGACCTTATGAATCGTGTGTGCAAACCATATCTGGATAAATTTGTGATTGTCTTTATTGACGATATTCTGATATATTCAAAGATCAAGCAAGAACACGAAGAGCACCTTAAGCTAATCTTAGAGTTGCTTAAGAAAGAGGAGTTGTATGCCAAATTTTCCAAATGTGAATTTTGGATTCCCAAAGTACAGTTCCTCAGTCACGTGATCGATAGTGAAGGAATTCATGTGGATCCAGCCAAGATTGAATCCATTAAAGATTGGACATCTCCTAAGTCACCAACGAAGATTCGTCAATTTTTAGGTTTTGCTGGGTATTATCGAAAATTCATTGAAGGGTTTTCAAAGATCGCCAAACCAATGACTAAGCTTACTCAAAAGAAGGCCAAGTTTGTTTGGGGCGATAAACAAGAAGCATCTTTTCAATTGTTAAAGAAGAAATTGTGCAGTGCACCAATCCTTGCATTACTTGAGGGAAACGAAGATTTCATCGCATACTGCGACGCTTCAAAGAAGGGTTTGGGCGCTGTGTTGATGCAAAGAGAAAAGGTGATTTCTTATGCATCACGCCAGTTGAAAATTCATGAGAAGAACTATACGACTCATGATTTGGAACTTAGGAGCCTGTGTTCGCTCTCAAGATTTGGAGCCCTATCTGTACGGAACCAAGTGTACAGTTGTTCTACTGATCATAAAAGCTACAACAACATTTTTGATAACTTTTGTCTTGATCAGAAGGAACTAAACATGAGACAACGCCGATGGTTAGAGTTGCTTAGTGATTACGATTGCATATACGTTATCCCCCGGGAAAGCCAAGTCAGTTGCTGATCTCTTTAGAGCATAAAGACCGCGAACTACCGTTAAGAGTTCGAGCCTTAGTCATGACTATTAGTTTGGATCTTCCCAAACAAATCCTGAATGCTCAGACTGAAGCACGGAAACCAAAGAACATCAAGAATGAAGATGTTGGAGGAATGTTGGTTGAAAACGCTAAAAATCCAGAGGCGATTAGGACGGAAAAGTTGGAACCCCGTACGGATGGAACCCTATGCCTCAATGGCAGGAGTTGGCTACCTTGTTATGGCGATTTGCGGACGGAGATCATGCACGAGTCCCACAAATCAAAATACTCTATACAATCTGGTTTCAGACAAGATGTACACGATAATGAAGAAGCTATATTGTCGCTCCAGTATGAAAGCCGACAATCGCCACTATTTAGCAAGTGTTGACCTGTGCTAAGGTCAAGGCCGAACAACAAAGAACCATCAGGATCGGTTGGTACAACCCAAGATAACCTGAATGGAATGGACAACATCACTATGGATTGTTGTTACTATGCTTCCTAATCGTTCGCAAAGGCTACGACCACCCATGTTGGGTGATCGTTGACCGACTCACTAAGTCTGCGATCTTCACACCAATGAGAGAGACTGATCCTTTGGATAAACTTGCAAGAATGTACCTAAAAGAGGTGGTCACGAGACATGGAATACCTGTTTCAATCATTTGTGATCGTGACCCGAGATTCGCATCAAATTTCTGGAGGTCACCTCAGAACGCTTTGTACTAATTGGAAATTATACTAGTCGTACCAACCACAAACAGACGGCAAAGGCAAGGACCATTCAACTCTTGAAGATACCTGCGTGCTTGTGCCATCGACTTTGGAAAGTGTTGGGTTAATAACCAATTGCCATAGTTGAAGTCACAAAAACAACAGCTATCCACCTAGCATCAAGGCCGCACCATTCGAAGCACTTTATGGTCGAAAGTGTCGTTCACCTGTTTGTTGGACCGAAGTTAGAGAAGCTCAAATCCTCGGTCCATAACTAATTCAAGAAACGACTGAGAAAATCATCCAAATCAAGCAAAGGATGCAAGCCACTCGTGATCGACAGAAGAGTTACGCCAATCTAAAGCGTAAACCAATGGAATTCCAAGTCGGGGATAAAGTTATGCTTAAAGTCTTGCCTTGGAAAGGGTAGTACATTTTTGGCCAAACGGGGGAATTAAACCCCAGGTATGTTGGACCCTTTCAAGTGTTAAAAAGGTCAAGAGAGTTCTTATAAGCTCAAGCTTCCGAAGAGCTGAGTAGAGTTCATAATAGCAAAATTCCATGTGTCCAACCTGAAAAAGTGTCATGCCGACGAACCATTAGCCGTTCCGTTGGATGGACTTCATCTTGATGACAAGCTTCATTTTGTTGAGGAACCATTAGAAATAGTGGGCCGTGAAGTTAAACGATTGAAGCGAAGTCGGATCCCATTAGTCAAGGTTCGATGGAACTCCAAGAGAGGTCCTGAGTTCACGTGGGAACGTGAAGACCAATTCAAGAAGAAATATCCACACCTCTTCACCAAGACCGCACCGTCGTCAAGCGCTGCATCGTAAGCCTTGAGGACAAGGCTCGTTTAATGGGGGAAGTCTATAACACCCTGTGTTTTCAAGTCATTGACGACGTCGATAAATCCACAATGTACCTTTTGTATTGTACGCGTTTGCTTTAAATCGTAAATGTTAAGCAAAATCGCGTAAGCTAAAAATTAGCGTTTAATGTAAACGGGCATCAATCAATTAAACGTTTGCATCAATCAAGTATTAAATAATTATTTTGAGAATAATTATGGTCATTGTTCATTTATTTTTATCGGTTAAGCAAATTATATTCGTTTCGCGATAAAATACGTTTAAGCATACCCGGAACCACAAAAATATTTCTACGCTTCAACAAATACCCACTTTTATACCCAATACATAAAAATTACAAAAATACATCACCTATATCTCTCTATGGCCGGATATGGACCAAAGGATACAAGAAAATCTCATAAAAGAACACATTTCCATGTTTTCATGGGATAATCTCAACTATTAGGAGACATCTATCTAATTTCTTCAAACTTTGACCAAATACTATGACCATGACCATCCTTAAGACCCTCTTTGTGCTCCCTTGACTAGTCATACATGTGCATTACTTGTACATTGCATGAGATAAGAAATCATAACACTTAACACTTAGAAAAAAATCAAAAACTCTCCTTTGTCCTCCCTCCTCTAACCCCAGGCCTCAAAACCCTCAAATATAAAACAAACCCACACAAATTTTATACCACTTATACAATTGCATACACACAATATTATCTAAAGGATCCTACTAAGATGCTTTGAAGTTTGATCAAGCCTTTACAAGGTATTTATTCAAGAAAAGGAAGCTAGGGTTTTTTAATTGGAAAAACTAGGTTTTCTTATTTTGCAAGTCTGGTTTAACAATTCTAAACAAGGGTTTAGATTGTATTTCTCATCATCATACATCACTTTAAGGTTATCTATAAACCTTTATGTCTTTACTTTTCTCATTTTTATAAGTATATAGTTCTTTTAGTTATATCACATTTAGGGTTTAAAACATGGTTAAAAGGATAACTTACTTTGTGCTTATGATTTTTAAAAACAATTTCATATGATATGAACTTGTGATATTGGACTAATGGACATTAATATAAGTATCACATATGTTAAATATGGTTATAAAGGATTTATGGTAAACTACTAAAGTGAAAAGTATATAAAACAAGTTTTATATCAAAGTATACTTATTAATTATAAAGGGGTTGTTTGGATTTCGTATTTTAAACAGAGGGTTGATACTTTATAAAAATAATATGACTCATGACGATTCCAAAAAGGTAAGAAACACAAAAAACGGATTAATAACAAAAAAGATACGATAAAAATACGATTTACGTTAATATCGGGTTTTATAAAACTATTTTTATAAAAGTACTATTCATGACAGCAATTTTTATTTTTGTAAACCTCATAAATCAATAGAACTTTCAATTACGAGAATGTGCTCGAAAGAATCGCTAAAAATGGAGCTATAACGAATAAGATACGACATTTACAAGTTTACGCTAATTGAAACGTAAAAACGAGTTTATAGCTGTTGTGAACAGTAAAAATACTATTCATCATAGAATGTTGAAAAATTAAAAATGTAATATTTTGATCACTCGTCTTAGTACGAAAGCGTGGGCATAAGAAACGTCAAAATCAGGCTTAAAAACGCGAAAAGCTTATGCATATTTACTAAAAACGGTAATTATAACGTTTGTACTTATTAAAAACACAATTTACCATGAACATATTAGATGGTGATTGAACTATATAGACCTATATGTGGTATTAGTTAAACAAAGTTCTATATTACTAGGGAGTTTCATAATGAGGCCTCTTCGGGGTGGCGTATCGACGAGTTGTTGGATTTACAATTTAAAGTGTTCTAGCTCCTTATACGTTCACTACATGACCTCTTAATTATGATAGCCCGAACGATAGTATGATGAGCTATATAGCAATATATGATATTGGTTAATCGAAGTATATGGTACTTATACGACCTTAAATTAAATAGGTTGCATATGACGATTTGTGTGACGCATTATTTGTGATATACTTGATATTCGCTCACTCAAGGTGAGTTCACAGCCCTACGTTTTACATGCTTTTATTTTACAAAGTTTTTGGGGTGAGAAACATGCAATGTTTTATAATTGGACACAAGTGGTTAAGTTTTATATTATGATTACGTGTTGCCTAAGTAGCGATAACCCTAGTTGAGCCCATTATCATGAACTATCAGTTACTGGATTATGGTGCCGCGAATGTTATGAATAGATCTATTGGGATTGACATCCCCGTTCGGGTGATTAGCTATCACTGGGCAAACGAACGTATACCATGTCGAACATAGGATGTTGCGGGTTAGAACATCATCACGGGCAATATAGGCCATTTATATGGTATCCATTTATGTCGAGCTTCAGTGTCATAAGCTTAGGGCAACGTAATTACATTTATATGATGTCTGCATCTGTTGCATTATCATACACTTGGGAAATCTTGTGGTCCTACAATATACGATTTATCAAACCTATGAATTCACCAACATTATTGTTGATGTTTTAAAGCAATGTTTTTTAGGGGATCGGTAAGCACGAGGTGCAAGGGATACATTGGTGGTTTTGATTTTTGTATGTGAATGGACTATCGAGAGTTAGACAATCTGACCATTAAGAATCTCCCCGGGATCAACGACTTGTTAGATTGTTGCAAGGATCGCGTTATTTCTCCAAGTTAGACCTTGATCTGGTTATTATCTGTTGAGAGTGCGTGAAGAGGATATTTCAAATATTGTACTTAGAGCGTGGTATGGACACTTCGGGATTACAATTATGCCTTTAGGATTGATGAAAACACCAGCGGTTTTCATGTACTAAATGAACGGGGTGTGCAAGTTGTATTTAGAAAAGTTTGTTATGGTGTTTATCAAGGATATCTTGATCTACTAGAAGTATTAGGAGGATCATGAAGTTCATTTGAAATTAGTTTTGGAAATGTTAAAGAATGAGTAGCGGAATGAGTAGTTGCTTGTCAAGGGTAAATTTTCCAAGATTGCTAAACTTCTTACTACATTGACACGGAAGAATCAAAAGTATGAGTGAGGTGTTGCCTTGTTGTGATTTTATGATAATGTATGTTATTGATTTAAGGTTCTTATGAGCATGAAAGTCAGGGACATGGTTGGTTTTGAATTGATGGTGTAAGTGATGTGAGATAGGTGTTAGATTAATTACTTCAATGTATTGTAGCCTCGTGTTGGATAAATTGTGGAATTGCAAGTGATGGCGATCGAGTTATAGGTATAAAATATAGACTGTTTTAGGACAGCAGATAAACGGAGCTTGTTCCCCAAATTTTGTCTATAGCTACTGAGTAAATTTCATATTTGGTTAGAATGAGTCTTAAGCTTCATATGGTGAGTTGGATACTCTTGTAACGATTTCGGATGAAGGAGTTATGGTTATTTTACGGTTGCGGACCAAATCTAGAGCTGCTGTTGGAAAACATGTCTTGCTCCAGGTTTTTGGATAGTAGGCCTAGGTTTTAAAGCATGGTTAACAAATAGACATCATAAGCTTTTACCTCCAATTGGAATCAACTTGACTGCTATTGTGGAATAGGATATATGGCCAAAATCGTAAGCGTTCGAAATTCAGAAAACTTTCTGGTTGGAGTTATGATTAGTAAAAATTTATTTCCCGTTGATTGGTAAATGGGTTGATTGATTGGCCAAATGTTATAAAAACTAGACTTAAGTGGCTTTCTAGGGGTGAAAACCTCACTTTTGTAATTTTTATAGTTTAAGAGATTCAGTAGCATGAGGTTGATTAAAATTCTGCAACAATATTATCAATTGCTTGATGGATCAGAAGATGTTGTGGTTTACTGTGATGCGTCAAATCAAGGATTAGAAAGTGTACTCGTGTGAAGAAATAAGGTGATTGTGTATGCCTCGCGGCAATTGGAAATTTACGAGAAGAACTATGCCACGCATGGTTTAAAGTTGGGTGCAATGATCTTTACTCTTGAGATGTGGAAACATATATTGGTGGCTAGGTATGAAGAAAGATATAAATACGTATATTATTAGGTGTTGTGACTTGCTCAAAGGTGAAGGCTGAACATCAGAGACCATCGGGTTGCTTCATCAACCAGAGGTATCTGAGTGGAAATGTGGCATATTACTATGAATGTTATCATTACGTTGTTGAGATCAGATGGTGGATATGGTATAGTTGAAGATGATTATGGGTTGATGTATCAGATATGACGAGAATGTGTATAATTGACTTTGGTGATAGTTGGGGTGTTCATCTACAGTTAGTTGAGTATCATAAATGTTGGGTGGTGTTAATTCTTAGTAAACCTGAAGTCGCGTTGATTCTTCAAAAACGTTGAGTTTTGTAACAACTCATACCTTAATTTCAAGACAGTTCTGGTTTGATGAGTTGCGAGATTAAGATATGAATCAAGTTGTTACACAACTTAAAATTTTGAGGGGTTTCCTCGAGGACGGGCGAGGCTCGAGTAGTTGGATGTTTCTCATTGGTTATAGTTATCATTTGAGTATTTAATGTGCTCCATTTGAAGCGTTGTATGGAAGGAAGTGTAGATCACTTGTATTATGGGCTGAATTGGAAAAGGTTATCTGATTGGACCCGAGTTGGTACAGGAAATGTTTGATAAGTGGTGGTTATAAGAGAAAAACTCCAAGTGGCGAGAGATCGTAAAAAGAGTTATGCGAGCAGTGGACATAAGTTGGTTGAATACGAGATTGGAGATAAGGTGTTGTTAAAAGTGTCACCATGGAAAGGTGTAATGTGTTTTGAAAAAAAAGGGGAAAGTTATCGCCGAGGTATGTCGGACCATTTGAGATTCTTGAGAGAATCGGCCCTGTTGCTTATCTATTAAGGTTGCCTGAGGAATTGGCTGATGTGCATGACACATTCCGTGTGTCGAATTTGAAAAAGTGTTTAGCCAAAGATAGTTTGCATGTATCGTTGGATGAAATTAAAATCGACAAGACTTTATGTTTTATCAAAGAACCAGTAGAGATTATGGATTGTGATGTTACGAGTTTAAAGCGTGGTAGAATACCTATTGTGAAGGTTCGATGGAACTCTAAACGTGGCCCAGAGTTTACTTGGGAACGTGAGGAGTATATGGAATCTAAGTATCCCCAGCTATTTGTTGATCGTGTTGATGATCAGACTAGTTGAATCTCGGGACGAGATTCCCATAAGGAGGGGATACTGTGACAACCGTGGTTTGAGCGGGTTAGTTTATACCTTTAGACTTTAACTTATTACTCATTTTGTGTGATTCTTGTGTGCTATGTGATCTTTTTGGTTGTTAAGTGGTTTATATATGTGCATTATATCATTTTAGAGGTAAATGATTATCTTATTTTATGTGCATATGAGTTGGAGATAAGTATTTCATTTGTTCACGTGTGGTGATAATGGAAATGAAAGACGTGTTGCATGCATTGCTACGTCAAAACTTGATTTTAAAGGTTAAGCGTTTATTGAATATGGGTGGCTTTATGAAGGAATGATATGGTTGAAATATGGAAGTTTGTATCAAACTTTCCATAAATAGCATGTGAATTTGGAAATAAAAAGTTATTTTTAGAAGGTGCAGTTTATTGCGTTTAAGTAAAAAGGTTTAATCAAATTAGCTTAGACTTTTGTAAAAACTTAAGGTAATATAGTAAATTAGCTAATTAATAAAATAATAAAAAAAATATAAAATTAAAGGGGGGTCGGTTTGTTTAGACGACACAAAGAAAAAAAAAGAAGTATACTAGTTAACAAATTCTAGTTAAAATAGGATTAGGCTAATAATGCTTATTTAATAAAACCTAGCCTCATTTTTTTCCTCCCCTTTTGTTGTGCCGTGAGTTTTCATCTCCTCAAAACCCTAGGAAGATCATTTTCAAGAGCTAGGTCCAAGATCAATCAAGAGTGTTGTTTAGGTGTTTGTAATCAAAGGTAAATACATTAAACCTCTTTAAATCTCTTAATTCTTATAGCTTAATTATGATGGATTTAGGTTTAATAAAAATACAGATTTATTATGTAATTAATGTTAATATGTTGATTAGATTTGAATTAGGGAGGAATCCATGCAATTTTAGGTTAGGGTTTGCATGGATTGATGTTATATTGATGAGCAGAATTTAGGTCAGATTGATTGACGTTTTTCTCCATGATGGAGAATGCAAACGACATGATTCTTTTTTTTTAAACTGTAGCTTTTTGAATCTTCTTTTCAAAAAATCAGGCCTCAACAGTTTTTGAGGTCGGGAAGTCAGTTAAATAATGGTTACAAGATTCGTTGTCAAAACTGTGTTTTCAGACGAATTTTGAGTCAACTTAAGTGAGGTGAAACTCTACATAAGAAAGTTTTTTTGTTTTACAATTTACCCTTTTACAGAAAGTAACTTTCATATGTCTATTAAGAAACCCTAAAAGGGCTAAGGCTAAAATTAATTTTAAGTTGGGTTTTGAAGTCGAAACTTTTTAGTGTGCAATCAGATCCGAAAGTGACCAGTTTGTAAGTTTGATTTTCAAAGGTATACTTATGCATTGAATGGATGCATGGGCTTCTGAGGGAACTTAATATACACTGTTTGGGTCATCGTGATTAATTTTTGTGGGAATTATGGATGCGTTTTGGTATGGGTTTTGGGTCGTGCAAGTTGGGTAAAAATTCTGCATTTGAGCAGAAAGTTGTAAGTGTTTAAAATAAAAGTAAAAAGTAAATAAAAGATATAATGAAGATATAAAATGATGGTAGAGAGTCTTTACATATAGTATAGATGATATTAGTCCATCATTAGGGTTGTTATATTGGATTAAGCATTTAGCTTACCGATGGTAACATGAGCTTTTATTGTGTATAGTTTTAAGGAAGGAGTTTGTGTTACTTGTAGCTGCGCGATCAGGTGAGTTTCATAGCCCCTCTTTTCTTATGATTTTATTGGGGTGAAAATGATGCAAATGGTTTGAAATGTTGAAATGATTTGATTACTGTGATAATTGGTTGTCTAAAATGCATGGACTTTACGTGGCTATTATGTGTATGTGCTAAATGTATTGTGATGTGGTCAATTGGAGCCGGGTTGGCTTGGATCGTGGGCACGTTCCTGCCCCTTTTGATGTGTTGTGGTGTGATCAAGTGGAGTCATGACTTGGGTCGAGGGCACGCCTGCCCCTCTTGGATTGTTGTGGATCGGGGGTAACGTTCCTACCCAAATGTGATTGGTTTGTTGTTTTGCATGTTAGCCTGTATGATAGCTCGTTTATTGCCATGCAGTGTTTTCTTTTATCACAGTAATGGTTGGATAAATTTTAATTCGTGTCTTAAACCTATGACTCTCACCAACCTTATGTTGACGTTTTTAAGCATCATTTTCAGGTAATCAGCGTGAGACTTATGATGCTAGGAGAAGTGGCTAGAGAGACCTTAGGATTGGCTTATGGAGCTCTCTTTATTGTTCTTCTGATTTAGACTTATGTTGTGATGGATAATTTGTGTGAGATTGATTTGCTTTTATGTTGGATTATGCTTTGCGCGTGTATGACATTACTTAATAATGCAAGACTCCTTTATCTTGTGTTGGGTATTGTTATGACACATAGTGTCCCCTTTAGTTATATCCTTTTCCTTTTAGTATCTCTATAGTAGACACCATTGTGTTGTAATGATATCCATGAAGTTACACCTCGTGCTTCCGCCTTGGCGGGGTGTGACATAAACCTCATCTTTTTCTTTCCTTTTAAGCTCTGTAATATCTAAATATCTTAAATAGATTTCACGTTTTAAGAGTTTTATATCTTCCACATACATAGACTCATTTTTCTTAAAGACTAACAGTCTAGCTTCTATAAATTCTAAACCAGTTTTATAAGAGACAACACTTATCCTAACTGTTCTTAAGTCTTTAACTAATTGTTCATTTTGTTCTTTTAGATCTTTTACACATTCTAAATAAGATGAACACCAATTTGAGTCATTAGATACCTCAGAGTTTGTAGAAGAACTTGAACTTGTTGAAGAATAAGCCATGAGAGCAAAATTGGTTGGACCTTCTTCTGCTTGGTTACTTAAATCATAGTCAAGGCCATCACATTGAGACACTAAGGCATTTGAAGTAGTTGTCTCAACTGGCACAATCCTTCTGGTAGGCTCCCTGTTCCTGCTGTCTTGATTCTTGGGTGCCCTACACTCCCTTGCAAAATGTCCTTTCTTTTTGCAGTTGAAACATTCCACCTTGGACTTGTCAAACCCAATTCTTTCATTGTTGTCCATGTCCAGCTTCCTTCCAGTATTCTTCAGGAATCTTTTTGCCCTCATAGTTAGCATAACAATGTTCCACCTCAAGTCCATCTCTTCTAGATCATCAAGATGGATTTGTTATAGATCTTCATTATCAAGCTGTGGAATACTTGGTTGGCTAGAAAAGAAGGTATAAATCACATCATCACTCAAATTTTCAATAGTTGTTGAGCTGTCAACAAAACCCTGAGTGCTAGCAGTATTAACACCCTGAGCAATATTAACTGTTGTAGTTGCATTGTTAGTGCTGCTAGAAGATAGAAAGGCTACATTATGTGAGTTTGTGGTTGAGCTAGATGTCCCCTTGACATTTGATTCATAATCCTTCAGGTTGTTGATGAGGTCATCCAAACTCAATGTCTCAATCTCCGGTTTGTTCCTCCACACAATAGTATGCGTAGTCCATTCTTGTGACAAACTTCTTAAAAACTTTTGATTGATGTCTTCTTGAGAGATAACTTCACCATGCATCTCCAGTTGACTAATTAGCTTTTGAAGCCTTTCATAGGTTTGATCAATCACTTCTGTGCTAAAAGAAGCAAAGTTTTCATATTGTTGCTTTAGAAGATTTTTCTGAGTTTTCTTTGTAGCAGCATTACCTCCAAATTTGTTCTCAATTGCCTGCATCAGTGTCTTAGCATCCTTGTAGGAGTTGAACTTTAGTTGATGCTCATTAGGTAAGGCCATCAACAAAGTGCTTCATTCCTTCAATTATGCCTTTCTTTGTGCCTTCTCTTCAACAATTGTAGGAGGGATAATAGTCTCCTTATTATCAACAGTTTTTGTTACTATAGGTGCATTACCATTTTCTATAATCTCCCATAGAGTGTAATTAATACACTGTAGGTACTGCTCCATCCTCATCTTCCAGAGATCATACTCACCAGGTTGGAGTATGGGTAGCTTGATGGTTTGAGTAGATTGAGTATTCATTGCTTCTTGAAAAAGTAGTCTTGTGTGTAGTAAAGTTTCTTCTTATTCAAAGCTTCTCAAAAGCTCTGATACCACATGTTGATCCCAATAGAATAGATCTTGAATTCCTTAACTTGTGTAAGGTTTAGTTATGCAAGATAAATCCAACACAACTATAGTAAAAACTTTGATTGTGAATATCAAAGACTATGCGGAATCTAGTCAATGATATCAAGAAGAATTTCAATAAAACAGTAATGAATAAGATCAATAACAAACAATTTACCAAGCTTTTAGCCTCAATATAAAATGAACACTCTTAATAGTGTTAGGGTTTACAAAACCTTGAAGCTACGAATATAAAAACAAAATGATTTCTAGATTGATAAAACAATGAAGGATATATCAATCTCTATGCCCTAGGACCTCCTTTTATACACCAAGGAGTCCTAATGGGATTACAATATTTATCTAAATTATCATGATCTTTTAAACAAATAACTTATACGTATCTTTTACAAAAATATCTCATACATATCACAAATGCAATCTTTATCTTTTCTCTGAGTCAATCTTTATCCATTAGCAGTTGTAATCCTTCAGCAGTTGTAACTCTGTCAGCAGTTGTAACTTTGTACTAGCAGCATTAACTCTGAACTAGCAGCAGTAACTTATACACCTGCAGCATTAACTTAGCAGTATTAACTTTCAAACAGCATCAAGAGGCTTTTAATCCCAACAGAAGATCTACAGGGGAAACCAATTGATGCTACACTTTACCATGGCATGATTGGATCCCTCATGTATCAGACATCCAATAGACCCGACCATATATATGTAGTCTGATTATGTGCTCGGTATCAGGCAGAGCCTAGCAAAAATCACCTACATACGGTTTAATGGATCTTTCGATACCTAAAGGGAACCATTAACATGGGTCTCTGGTACTCGAAGGATACCAATATGTCACTAACATCATATTCAGAAGAAGATCACGCGAGGTGTCAGGACACTAGACGCAATTTATCAAGAAGCGCTCAATTCTTAGGTGATAAACTTGTTAGCTGGTCTTCCAAAAAGCAAAAGAGAACTGCGATTTCAAGTACAGAGGCTGAATATATTGCCTTATCTGGGTGTTGTGCTCAAATCCTATGGATGCGATCACAGCTAACAGACTATGGGTTTGCATTCAGTAAGATTCCTTCTTGTATGCAGACAACAAAAAGTGCGTACTCTTGCTCTATGTATGCAACAAACGTTCAACATCTCATAGACCAGCACATCGATGTAAGCTACCATTTTATAAAGGAGCAAGTGGATAATGGAATAGGGGAACTATACTTTGTTTGGACTGAATATCAACTGGATGACATCTTCACCAAACCCTTGCCACGAGAAAGATTCAACTTCTTGATCGAAAAGCTTGGTATGAGAAGCATATCACCGGAAACGCTAAAACGTTTGACAAAGGAAGAGGACGAGTAATGGTGGTAACTCGCGGTATATCCTGTGTATTATATGTATATATGAAAACATAAAAACACAAAAAGATTTTTCATTTTATATAAATTTTTCAAAAAGAAAATATAAAAATACAAAACCAGAAAAGAAAATACAAAATTAAAAAATTTAGAAAAATACAAAAATAGGTTTTCATGACATGTCTTCTGAAAATCGATAACATTTACGACCTTAGAAATGTCATTCAATAATGATACGAGGCTGTAAATGATGTTCGAACAGAAGTTTAAAA
Source organism: Tanacetum coccineum (assembly GCA_026074375.1). Classification (NCBI taxonomy): domain Eukaryota; kingdom Viridiplantae; phylum Streptophyta; class Magnoliopsida; order Asterales; family Asteraceae; genus Tanacetum; species Tanacetum coccineum. Next base: position 14,797 of record BQNB010013643.1, read on the forward strand.
TGTTTTAAAACATGTCATGGCTTGCTATTATTTCCGAGAGCAACCCGGTCTTCAATTTAAAGGCAAGTATTTCAAATCGAAAACTTGACCTCTCAATAGGAAATTAATTTTTATCGGGAATGAATTACTTCATATTCATTCAAAGGCTTGTGTTTACTTTGCAACACAACCCGTGCTTCCTTTATATAAATTAATGTACGTGTCAGCGCATTTCTTTGTTAAAATAAGAGAAATTTTATTTTATGGTGTTAATTTTCAAAAAACAAAATAATCATCTCTCGGTTTCATTAGAAAATGAGTTTTCAAGGCATTTGACCACTCAAACAACGACTACAGCTCAATAGAAAATGGGTCATTGTTTGAGGGGGAGACAATATCAAATTTCTTCTTCAAAATCTTTAAGTAATAAATGGAAAAAGGTTTTTAAACAATAACGGGATAATATTTAAAGGGGAGTTAATTAATTTTAACTTATTTGAGCATTATATGTTATGTGTGTATACCTTTAGGGTCTTGATAGCAAATCTTATGGTTAGTCTAGCTTATTAAAACTTTAGGGAATAAAAGTGTCAAAAGTCAAACTAGGAAAACCTTAAGTAAGTTATTAAGTAAAAATAGAAAGGGGTATATAGTGAAGGGGGCATTTGTGTCTAAAACCCAAAGTTTCAAACACAAACACCCCCTCGCCCGTTCCTCGTCACACACACAAACACAAACACTCTTATTTTTCTTATTTCCCTCTCTTCAATCATCACTAACAAAGAACTCCTAGAAAACGTGAATTTTATTCCAAAAGGTAAACAACAAACTTGTTTAATACATCATTAACAACTCATAACCAAAAGGAATTAATCAAAAACCATGATTTTTCTCGAAATACCTAAAAAATTGGTTTTGGGTTTGTCAAAATCAAAAGTAGGTTAAATTCTAAATTGATTGAGGGGTTTTGATGCTTAAGGTGTGTAGTTTAATCGATTATAACAGTTTGTTATGGGGCTAACAAACAAATGGGTTTTGCTTGATTCTTTGTCTCGAAAATTTAGGTTTAAGGAGGAACATGTCAAATGTTAGTGGGTTTATACTTAGAATGTGTTAGAGTATGGTTATGAACGTGTTAGAACAATAAAATCCATGTCTTTAATGTAGATTTTGTAAGTTCTGATAAAACGTGTGATAACTTATTCGTTTTGTACTCTATGTGAAAAATTTGTTGTTAATTCATGTTATAACTGCTATATGTTGTTCTTGTATGCTTAGTTCATGATTATGTGTGTTTTAATTGCCAAAAAATTGAAGTTTGTGTTAATTCAAAAATTACTGGGGCGATTTATACACTCGCATATGGGGGCGATTTATACACTTGCATATGGGGGCGATTTATACGTTTCCCTATAGGTGGCGATTTATACGTTCCATATAGGCGGCGATTTATACACATTTCCTCTAGGTGGCGATTTATACACATTTTCTATAGGTGGCGATTTATACACATTTTCCATAGGCGGTGATTTATACACTATATTTACAGGGGGCGATTTATACACTTTTTTAGACGGCGATTTATACATGGTTGCAAGCGGCGATTTATACATGATTATTAAAGTTGATTTTTTCCTAAATGTTTTCACTAGATAACTAATCTTAGGTTAAATCTTCTTTATTTCATATGTGAGTTGCAATATTGACTGTGTTTGACCAATTGTTAGTTTGTTGACCTTTAAGTTGACTTTCTGATTAGTGTCCTTCGTCCTGCAATTTGTTTGAATGCTTGATAAAATGTGATAAATCAGTCTAGTTAATGTCTATAAGTTGCTTCTCTAAGTCTATCCCCATGAATCAAATAGGTCAATCACTGATATATAAATTTGCTAGTATATGAACTGTATTGGAATATTCTTAGCAGAAACATGAATCCAGTTGTCGCTCAACAAGTTGCTCTTGACAATGCTTTGGTTGGTCTAGAGAAAAGACTAAAGATTGAAAAATGAAACGCAAGAATCAAGTCACATTGGATGCTCTTAAACTGTCTCCATGCTATCCAGCTTTCCTAATCACTGCTGAAGTTCCTGAAGTATATATGCATCAATTCTGGAACACCATCAAGAAAATCAAAGATAAATATGCATACCGGTTCAAGCTGGATAAGAAAAAGTTCTGAATTGACACTAAAGTATTTTGTGATATTCTTCAGATTTGTCACAGAGTCCCCAACTAAGATTTTGTTGAACCTCCTTCTGAAGAAGAAATGGTTCCATTCATCCAGGAGCTCAGTTACTCTGGCAAGTATGATATGCTATCTGCAATCCACAGAGATCAAATGCACCATCCCTGGAGAACCTTTGTAGCTATCATCAACAGGTGCATCTGTAGGAAGTCCATAGGACTTTATAGGCTTAGGCCTTCAAGAGCTCAAATCTTGTGGGGAATGTTCAACCAGAAGAATGTTGACTATGTTGCTTTACTATGTGAAGACTTTATGTTTCAAGCTGATAATAGAGAAATAAGTTCCGCACGTAAAGAGAACATGCCCTACCCAAGATTCACTAAAGTTATCATCAGTCGTTTCATCTCTAAGGACAAAACTATCTCTATGAGGAATAGGATAATTCTTCACATAGTTCATGATGATAGCTTGATGGGTACACTGAAGTTTGTTTCCAAAACACAAGACTGTTAGATGTATGAAGCTCTGATTCCTGAAGAGATGATCAATCAAGATATCAAAGATTCTAAAGCCTACAAGACTTGTCTTGACTCTGCTACTGGAAAAGCTACTCCCAAGAAAGCAAGGAAGTTTAAGAAATTTTCTTCACCCTCAAAGAAACTATCTCCTGTCTTAGAAGAAGAAGAAGAACCTGCAAAGAAGCCTAAGCGAGCTAAAAAAACCTGCCAAGAAGTCTACTACTATGCCAACAACAGGTGTTGTCATTATAGACACTCCTGGTGTGTCTGTGTTGAAGAAGAAAGCACCAACTACTTGAAGCTACTCAGCTTAAGAAAACTCTCAAGAAAAGCAAGCAGAAAACATACAAGCTTTATGCAAGTGGCTCAGGTGATGGAGTTGGTTCCCACCCAAAGGTTCCTGATAAGCAACATAACAAGACAACTGGTATAAATGAAGGAACTCGTACTATACCAAGGGTTCCCGATGTACCAAAAAAGATGACTGATGCTGTTCGTGATGATGTTTCTCAAGAAAACTCATTTGAGCAAGTCGAAGATGATGCACATGTGACACTTATTGCTGCTCATGTCACACAGAAGACTGATGGTCCAATGCAAAGCTCTTCTGTTTCATCCGACTTTTCTAGTTAATTTCTTAAGTTGGATAACATTCTACCAGTTGACAATGAAGTCGTTTCCATGATGAATGCCAAGGTTCGTCATGAAGAACCAAGTACTTAAACTCCATCTTTTCTCACCATACATGTAATGGTAATCCCGAGAACTTCAACTGCAGCTGCACCAACTACTCCTCTAACAATTCCACCAATCACTCCTCTTCCACAACAGTCAACACCAACACCAACTCCTGCACCAACAACTAAAACAACTACAATCTTAATTCATGCACTTCCAGATTTTTCATCTTTATTCGGATTCGACCAAAGAGTTTTTGTCTTGGAAAGGGATCTCTCTCAACTCAAACAAGTGGACTATTCTGCACAACTGCTCGAAACTATAAAGTCATAAATTCCTGCAATGGTAGATGCTCAACTTAGCACAAGACTTGAAGAAATTATTCAAAATGCTTTATGGTCATACACTGCAGAATTTGAGAAGAAGGCTTAAGGTGAGAAGAAGAGATACATAGATCTCGTTGAGAAATCAGTGAAAGATATTATTAAAGATAAGGTCAAGAGTAAACTTTTACAGATTCTACCAAAGGAAGTATCTGACTACGCTACTCCGGTGATCTAAAGCACCATTACTGAATCACTTGAGAATGTCGTCTTGGATAAATATCCTTCTCAACCCATGTCTACATACAAGGCAATAACGTCACTCACGGAGTTTGAATTGAAGAAGATCCTTTTAGACAAGATGCATAAAAGTAAATCTTATCGAGGAGCTCCAGAACACAAAGAACTCTACGATGGACTGGTTAAATCTTATAATCTTGACAAGGATCTCTTTGACTCTTATGGTAAAGCATATTCTTAAAAGAGAGACCATGAAGATAAGGACAAAGATGAAGACCCTCCTGCTAGATCAGACCATGATTTGAAAAGAAGGAAGACAAGCAAGGATGCAAATCCATCAAAAGGCTCTAAATCATAAGATTCAAAGTCAAGCTCATCCAAAGGCACCAAGTCTTAGCCAAAATAATCTGGTAAGTCTGCGCAAGCAGAGGAATCAGTGTTTGAGATTGTAGACACCGAGATTCCATAGAATCAAGGAAGTGATATGGGTAACACTAATGATCAACCCAACATTGAGGCTGCTTCAGATCTTGACTAGTTCAAGAAACCTGAAAGACCTCCGACTCCTGATTCTGTTTGGAATGCAATAAAATCTGTTGACTTTAGACCACCTCAAACATGGATCAGCAAAATTGCTCAAGCAAAAAAGCCTCCTCTTACTTTCGACGAGTTGATGAGCACACATATCGACTTCTCAACATATGTCATGAATAATCTTAAGATTGATAATCTGACACAAGAGCACCTTGTTGGACCAACTTTTAATCTTCTCAATGGGACATGCAGAAGTTGAGTGGAATTCGAATATCATTTCAAAGAATGTTATAAAGCTGTAACTGATCAACTTGACTGGATTAATCCTAAAGTACAGAAAATATCCATTTGACCTTAGCAAGCCTCTACCGTTGATTGAAGATTGAGGTCGTCAAGTAGTTCTTGTTAACTACTTCATCAACAACAACCTCGAGTATCTGAAAGGTGGAAGCCTAAGCAGGAAATATACGACTTCTACAACAAAAACCAAGGCTGCTAAGTATGATGATATTTAAGGCATCGAAGACATGGTTCCATCAGTATGGAGTCCAATGAAGGTAGCTTATGATAAATATGTTGTCTTGGGAATCACACACTGGGGTCCTAAATGACAACGGTTCTATGGATACGTAAGCAACATGGTGTCCAAGCATGATGTGTTCTCCTAAAAAAGAATAATTGCAGTAACCCATGTAAAAGTTATGAAGTGGTATGATTATGGCTATCTAGAGGAGATTGAAGTTCGAAGAGAAGATCAGCAACTCTACAAGTTTAAGGAAGGTGACTTTCCAAGACTTAATCTGCGTGATATTAAAGAAATGCTGCTTCTCTTAGTTTAGAAGAAGCTCTCCAATCTAGAAAAAGATGTCATATTCGACTTGGGTGTTGCATTATGAATGTTTACCAGACGTATTGTTATTCTGAAGCGTGTGGAAGATCTTCAACTGGGAGTCAAAAGCTACCAGAAGATGCTAAATATCACTAGGCCAAAAACATTCAGGTTTGACATCTCCAAAAATACTCCATACACTGCATACAACAATCCTCAAGGAATCATCTATCTAGACAACTATAAGAGAAACATGTTGATGCGCTCAAATGAACTCTACAAGTTCTGTGACGGTACGCTCACATCTGTCAGAACTCTTCTTCATGATATTGCTTCTAACTTGAGGATGGATTACCTGCCAAAGAGAAGATGGAGTAACTTAGACAGAAAAAGGTCTCGCATCATGATCAAGGCGATCGATCAGCAACTCTTTAAAAGGAGGTTAATAAGGAATTTGAGAAGTTCGTTGGTGGGAGAGAATACGAAGAAGACTTCAGACTGCTTGAATGGACAATATGACTTTGTCATATTTTGTCCTACTCCATTTGAGGTCATTCTCTCGTAATTACAAATTTGTGAATAAGTAGTGTAAGACTAGAATTAGGCATATATAGTGTTCGAGTATGAATTTTCAAGAATTTCTTCATAAATTCAAAATCTTTCAAATTAACGTACTCAAACACCATATAATTCCCTCATAATTTGAGGGGGGCATCAAAATGTTCCAATAATAGGCTTGATATATAATTGGAACCTTTTTCTGCCCAAATAATTTTTATACATATTTAAATCAATTGATATCCAAAATATCGAGAGATTTGACATTTTTGATAAAGGGAGAAAATGTGATTAAAATATATATAACTTGTATAATGTGATCTTAAAGACTCATGTGTGAACTCCTTTCCTCGTATGTGCTAAACATTTTTGGTTATTGATGCACTTATGCAGGGGAGCATTTCTAAAAAGTAAAACCAGCGAGGTACTATATGTTTTGATTTATATCAAAGTACCTTGATCGATGTTTTCAAATGGTTTTAAGGCTGTGAACAATACCAAAAGACCGACCATGTATTTACTTACTTAAAGTTATAAGGTGGTTAGGTATAGTTGTTCATTCCCACGATCTAGCCAGAACCAGAGGGATCTACCCAGGGACATTCCATTAGTTAGAATAGAAGTCCATAATTATGACAAAAAGGAGAAAAAGCGAGAAAAGGGAAAAATGCGAACTAAGACAGAGCTAACACTGGAACAAACCCAACAAGGTGTTAGTTATGAAGTCTCGGTAAGTATTAAAAGGGTTGAAGAATGAAAAAGAAAAGTTAAGATAAAGGGTGAAAAGAAAGAAGCCCTCCTTACACTTAGGCAGAAACCAGGTCAATACATATGCTATCAGAAACACTAAGCTGTTGTCTGGTATTGAAAATAGTCATCATGGACCCAGTGATGCAATGCACAACCCTCCCTAGCCACTCAAGGTCTCTAAAAAAACTCTTGTTTAATTTCTCACGAAGATTACACGCATTTCTATCGACTTTCTCACTCCGAGTTAGTTGGTATTAAAAAGGTGGCAGTCTGCTCCAGCCTTTAATTACTAAAACCAAATGTGCACTATTGAGTCTAGAGATAAAAGACATTATCCATAAATCTCACTAGGATACTATTCAATTATATTTGTTGCTCACACATTGTGAAAACAAGTAATAACTTAAGAGTCATACGCATTATCCTTATGATATTGCCAGAACATCAGAGTGATACTAAAGTATTCACAATGACGATGGAAATCCTTCCAGAGCCAACATCAAACAAGCTTTGCGGTAGGTGACTTGTGAGATCCTATATGGATCGAACTTGTGACACTAGATATCGATTCGGTCCATACTATGAATTGAAAATTGATGAATTTTGAAATGGATAAAACTCTCGATGTGTCACAAAATCATTTTAGCAAGTGACACGTCGATTGATTTTCAAATCAATTTTTGTTTCAATCAGTGAGACTTTGTCTTACTGGTTCACTCATATCGTGTGGTCTACTTTGAGACGCTCCGGTAATAAGAACGGCTAATGAAGCTGCGAAACCCTATCAAGGAGATTCTTAGGAATTCTACCTGATCACAAGTAGTATTTATACTAATCAACAGGGATTCGTGATTATTGCAACCGTATTTGAAAAAGTAACAAAGACACTTTCGTCCATATATGTTGTTTATCACTAACCCATTTATGCAGGTAATCCCGATGGTAGCCGCAACTAATACAAGACAAGCCAAGACTCATAGCCACATGCTCATACTCGACCGACATATGAAAGACATTATGAAAGCTCAAGTACATGTTTCAAGACTTCCGCTACTCTGATATCGCACGTCCTTCTTGAAGCGATGAAGTGTTAACGTTAAAGAACTTTAAGAAAAATGTTTTATTCAAGCTTTCTATCTCAAGAAAAGTATGAGCATGTCGGTCCGAAAGTCACAAGTACACAAGATGGCAAAAATATCTCAAGATGATGATAAGAGATTATGCTTGGTTGATGATCTCAATGAAGTTCAAGTTCACTTACAAGTCATGTTTAAAGGAACAAGCTCAAGCCTAAAGTCAAAGATCACTACAACATATCACAAGTTAATGATTGAAGTTTAAAGGCTACGAGCTCAAGACTGAAGACAAGCATAGTATGCTAGGATTAACTATTTTGTAAAATACAATGACCTTCCTTAGGGGGAGATTGTTAGGAATACAAAAAGTATCAGTCACTTCTATAATATTGTAAGATAGGCTTGTAGTATAGTTTTTGGAACCTTGATAAGATAGAAAGGCCCAAGGCCTATGGTAAGCCAATTAAGGGTCTATGGCTGGCCACTCTTATAGTATAAGTACCCCTCTCCACACCTTGGAGAGGGTTGGTTGTTTACTTTTACATTTTCATATCAATCTAATATTCTCTCTTCCTTTCACTCTCTAAAAGAGTTCATCCCTCCACTTTCTCTCTCCAGTTCTTTGTCATTTCATTATGAGATTAGATAACACATATATTCTACATTATTCATTTTAAGAAAGATGGACGGTATCAGAGTAGTGGAACTCTTGAAACATGTACTTGAGCTTTCATGATGTCTTTACATATGTCAATCGAGTATGACGTGTGGCTATGAATCTTGACTTGTCTTGATCTAACTGCTGTCACCATCAGGATTACCTGCATGAATGGGTTAATGATAAACAACAAGTATGGATGAAAGTGTCTTTGTCACTTCGTTGAATACGGTTGCAATAACCATGGTTCCTCGTTGATCAGTATAAATACTGCATGTGATCAGGTAGAATTCCAAAGAATCGCCTTGACAGGGTTTCACAGCTGCATTAGCCATTCTTATTACCGGAGTGTCTCAAAGCAGAAAACACGATATGAGTGAACCAGTAAGACAAAGTCTCATCGATTGCATCAAAAATTAATTTGAAAAACAATCGACGTGTCACTTGCTAAAATGATTTTGCGACACATCGAGAGTTTTAGTATTTCGAAATTCATCAATCGTCAATTCATAGTCTAGACCAAATCGATATCCAGTGTCACAAGTTTGATCCATATAGGATCTCACAAGTCACCTATCACAGAGCTTGTTTGATGTTGGCTCTGAAAGGATTTACATCGTCATTGTAAGTATTTTAGTATCACTCTGATGTTCTGGCAGTATCACAAGGATAATGCGTAGGACTCTTAAATTATTACTTGTTTTCGCAGAGAGTGATCAACAAATATATTTTAATAGTGTCCTAGTGAGATTTATGTATGATCTCATTTGGCTCTAGACTCAATAGTGCACATTTGGTTTTAGTAATCGGAGGCTGGAGCAGACTGCCAACTTTTCAATACCAACTAACTCGAAGTGAGAGAGTCGATAGAAATGCGTGTAATCTCTATGAGAAATGAAAAAAGAGTATTTTGAGAGACCTTGAGTGGCTAGGGAGGTTTGTGCATCACATTACGTGGTCCATGATGACTATCTTCAATACCAGACAACGGCTTAGTGTTTCTGATAGCATATGTATTGATCCAGTTACTGCCTAAGTGTAAGGAGGACTTCTTTCTTTTCACCCTTTATCTCAACTTTTCTTTTTCTTTCTTCAACCCCTTCAATGCTTACCAAGACTTCATAACTAGCACCTAGTTGGGTTTGTTCCAGTGTTAGCTCTGTCTTAGTCCGCATTTTTCCCTTTTCTCACTTTTTCTCCTTTTTATCATACCTAAGGACTTCTATTCTAACTAATGGAATGTCCCTAGGTAGATCCCTCCGGTTCTGACTAGATCATAGGAATAAACACCTATACCTAACCACCTTATAACTCAAAGTAATTAAATACATGTTCGGTCTTTTGATATTGTTCACAGCCTTAAAACCATTTGAAAACATCGATCAAGGTACTTTGATATAAATCAAAACATTTAGTACCTCGATGGTTTTACTTTTCAGAAATGCCCCCCCTGCATATGTGCATCAATAACCAAAAATGTTTAGCACATACGAGGATAGGAGTTCACACATGAGTCTTTAAGATCACATTATACAAGTTATATATATTTTAATCACATATTCTCCCCTTATCAAAAATATCAAATCTCTTGATATTGTGGATATCAATTGATTCAAATATGTATAAAAATTATTTAGGGAGAAAAATGTTAATTATATATCAAGCCTATGATTTGTAACATTTTGATGCCCCCCCCCCTCAAATTATGAGGGAATTATATGGTGTTTGAGTACGTTAATTTAAACATTTTGAATTTACTAAGAAATTCTTGAAAATTCGTACTCAAACACTATATATGCCTAATTCTAGTCTTACATTACTTTTTTACATATTCATAATTATGAGAGAATGACCTGAAATTGAGTAGGACAAAATATGACAAAGTCATATTGTACGTTCAAGCAGTCTGAAGTCTTCTCCGTACTCTCTCCAACCAACAAACTTTTCCACGCTCCTTATTAACCTTCTTTCTAACATCAGCTTATCGATAGCCTTGATCATGATGTGAGACCTTTGTCTTTCTAAATTGTTAATACAAATAATGTCTAAAAACGTTATTTATATTTTTCGATCTCTCAATGTTTTGATAATAACAAAATGTAAAAACGTTTACGATAAAAATAAATGTTTACAAATTATTAATTGTAAAATTCCATTTCTAAAATTAGTAATCACTTAAGGTATGAACAAACAAATCATTAAGCATGATAAGTGATCAAGAAAATACTTTTCTCTTATCCATCACATTTTTAAAAAAGTATTTCACAAAAATAATTATACAAAATATTTTATAATTAAAAGAAAAGTTTTATTAAAAACTTAAATTTAAAATTCAAATCCCCCCCCCCCAAAAAAATAGAAGGTTCCATAACAGATATAACCTTCCCCACAAAAAGACAAAAACAAGAGCGTGGTCTATTGGGCGGCCCCCTTATAGGCTTGGCGCCCCCCATATATATCTGGGACCGCCGGGACCGCCCTCAGTGACCGTTGGGTTTTACTGCCTATAAATACTGCTCCATTTCCAGCAGAAAAATCATACCTCTTAGCACAAAATTTTCAGATAATTTTGTCTCTAAAAATCTTCTTTCTCTCTCTAAATCTCTTGATCACTAAAATTCTTAGATCTTGTTTCAAGTGATCCAATCTCTTCTTCTCATCTCTTCTTTCTCATTCAAGTGCAAGAGAAGAACATTCGTATTCGCCAAGAAACGAATTGTTATTTAGTGATCTCAACACTCTTCTTCTAAGTATCAAATCTCTATTGTAATTATCTTGTTTATTTGTGTGATTCGGATTGTGTGTAAATCCGATAGTGTAGATCTAGTGATTGTGTATTGATTGTGAAGTGGTAGATTGCTTCTAGCTAAAATTAGGACTCGACATTTAGCTTAGTGTCAGAAAATAACGTACGCGACGTGTAAACAGTTTTCTTCGCCTGAAGGGAGCTTGTTCACATAGTGAAATCTCGAGTAGGATACTCGGGGAGTGGAGTAGGGCGAAGAAGAGCTTCGTAGCCGAACCACTATAAACCTTGGTGTCTTGGTTTGATTTTTTCTTCTCTCATCTCTTTATATTGTTGTGATTGTTATTTAGCATTAGTTTAGATATTTGCTTTGTTGATTCATATTGTTGATTGGTTGAACATATTACTCGAATCTAAGTATTTTGAAAGCAAACTTTTAAAATGTAAAACGAACCTGTAAACTATTCAACCCCCTTCTATTTTCCACAATTGGTATCAGAAGCCAAGGTCACTCAAGATTTTTAAAATATACTGTATTTTAAAGCTTGGATCGATCTATGGATTCTGACAAATATCTAGAAGGGCAATCCATGTAAAGACCACCACTTTTTGAAAGTGACAATTTTATTTATTGGAAAAATAGATTCGAGACATATGTTAAATCAAAAGATCTTGATCTGGCATGTTATTACTAACGGTGATTTTCAACCTATTCAACAAAATCTAGAAACCAAATTAGATGAGGTTATCCCTTTTGAAAAACAAAGTGATGATCTTAAAAAGAGACTTGCAAAAAATAACGAAGCTAAAATGGTTATTTATAATGCTTTGTCTAGAAAAGAATATGAAAGAATTTTTATGTGTAATACGGCAAAAGAAATTTGGAAAACTTTGTTAATCACCCATCAAGGTAATAATCAAGTCAAAGATAATAAGATCGACCTTTTGGTTCAACAATATGAACAATTCGTCATTTCCGAAGAAGACTCTATAGATAGTGCTTTTGCTAGATTTAACACTATTATTACTAGTCTAAAAGCTCTTGATGAAGGCTATTCTAGCAAGAATTATGTTAGGAAGTTTCTTGGGGCTCTACATCCTAAATGGAGAGCATAGGTCACGACGATTGAAGAGTCGAAAGACATAACGTCACTATCTCTCGATGAACTTATCGAGAACCTCAAATATCATGAAATGATCATCAAGAAAGATTTCAAAATAGTCAAAAAAAGTTGAAAGGAAATCTCTTGCTTTAAAGGCTAAGAAAAAATCTAGTGATGAAGAGTGTTTGACTTCCGAAAGTGAAGACGAAGAGTACGCCATGGCGGTAAAAGACTTCAAGAAATTCTTTAAGAGAAGAGGTAGATTCGTGAGACAACCTCGGAATGACAAAAAGATGTTCCAAAGAATCCGTGATGACAAAAACGGTAAAAGTGATAGAAAATGCTTTAGATGCGGCGACCCAAATCATCTTATTGGAGAATGTCCAAAACCACCGAAAGACAAGAACCAAAGAGCTTTTGTCGAAGGTTCTTGGAGTGATAGCGGTGAAAAAGATAATGAGAAGGTCAAAAACAAAACGTGTCTCGTAGCTCAAGCATCGAGTGAGATATGCCTTAGAGTCGACTTGGAAACCGACGAGTGGATAAAGGATATCGGATGCTCCAAACACATGACGGGTAACCGAAAGCTCTTCTCAAGCTACAAGGCATACAATGGAGGTAATGTCATTTTTGGTAGCAATCTTCGCGGTAACATCATTGGCAAAGGTACGATTTTGAATGACTCTCTCAAAATAGATAATGTAGAACATGTAGATAACTTAAGATTTAACTTGTTAAGTATAGGAAAAATATGTGATAATAAGTGTAGAGTAACTTTCTATGAACATGATAGTGAAATCACTAAGGATGGTAAGGTCATAGGTAGAGCTATTAGGAAGAAAGGCTTATATGTGATGAAATTAGGAAATAAGCCTAAAGACCAAATTTGTCTAGCAACGATTGATGAAAATTCCACGTTGTGGCATAGGAGATTAGGTCACGCAAATATGCGTCTTATTCAATCGTTAGCATCTAAGGAATTAGTTAGAAACTTACCTAAGCTTAAGTTTGATCAACACTTCTGTGATGCTTGCAAAATTGGAAAACAAGCCCACGCTAGTCACAAGGCTAAGAACATAGTCTCAACGACTAGATGCTTAGAACTCCTTCATATAGATCTCTTCGGTCCTTCCGCTGTATGGAGTTATGGAGGAAACCGCTACACCTTAGTCATAGTAGATGACTAATCTAGGTACACTTAGACTAGATTTCTTAAGGATAAAACTGAAGCCTTCGATCAATTCGAAATATTTAGTAAGAAAATTCAAAACCAATTAGGATGTACAATAGTGTCAATAAGAACCGACCACGGTAGGGAATTTGATAATGAGGTGCAATTTGGAGAATTTTGTAATGCCAATAGTATAACACATAACTTCTCGGCTCCACGCACTCCTTAATAAAATGGCGTAGTCAAAAGGAAAAATAGGACACTTCAAGAAATGAGTAGGACTATGTTGAATGAGCAATCGTTACCACAAAAGTTTTGGTGTAACGCAGTAGACACTTCAACATACATTCTTAACCGAATCCTAATTAGAACCATCTTAGGAAAAACACCTTACGAACTCTTAAAAGGTAGGAAACCTACTCTAGATTACTTTAGAGTGGTTGGAAGAAAGTGCTTCATTTTAAACACTAAAGACTACCTTACAAAGTTTGACCCAAACTCATACGAAGGTATCTTTTTAGGTTACTCGCAAAATAGTAAAGCCTACATCATCCTTAACAAACATACTAGGAAAGTCAAAGAATCACTCAACGTGACATTTGATGAAACTCATCAACCATCTAAGACATCACCCTTGGTGGATGATGACTTATATGAAGAAGAAGCATTTAAGGTTACCGAAAAGAAAAACATAGAAAATGACATCGGGGATGAAACTTTAGAGATTGACAAAATAGTAAATATTAAGGAATCTAGGAACCATCCATTAGAAAATGTCATAGGAAACCTTAACCAAAGAACCCTTAGATCACAAGCCCAAACCCAAAGTAACTTCTTTTGTTTTATATCAGCTATAGAACCTAAGAATGTGAATGAAGCCGTAGCTGATGAATGTTGGATAGTCGCTATACAAGAAGAATTAAATCAATTCATTGCTAACGACGTTTGGGAGTTAGTTCCTCAACCTAGGAATATGACAATCATAGGAACTAAGTGGGTGTTTAGAAATAAGTTAGACGAGATCGGTATCGTTTCTTGAAATAAGGCTAGGTTAGTTGCTCAAGGCTATAATCAATAAGAGGGCATCGATTATGATGAAACTTATGCCTCAGTTGCTAGACTTAAGTCAATTAGGATACTATTAGCTTATGCTTGTGCTATAGATTTTAAGCTATTCCAAATGGATGTAAAAAGTGCATTCCTAAACGGTTTTATCAATGAGGAGGTATACGTGGGACAACCTCCAGGATTCATTGACTTTGAAAAACCGGATCATGTTTATAAACTAAAGAAAGCTTTATACGGTCTTAAACAAGCACCCAAAGCTTGGTATGATAGATTAAAAGCTTTCCTTATTAAGCATGAATATAAAATGGGAATGGTAGATAACACTCTTTTTACTAAGAAGAAAAGTTTAAATCTCATCATCGTTCAAATATATGTCGATGACATTATATTCGGCTCGACTTATCAAGACATGTGTGATGAATTTTCCAAAATCATGCATGACGAGTTCGAGATGAGCATGATGGGTGAACTTAACTTCTTCCTTGGATTACAAATAAAACAAATGGAAGATGGTATTTTCTTTAATCAATATAAATATATTAAAGAGATGCTTAAGAAATTTGGCTTAGAAGATTCTAAACCAATAAAAACCCTCATGTACTCCGATACTAAACTCACGAAAGACGAAGAATATGAGTCGATAGATAGTACCAAGTATCAAGGCATGATAGGTAGTTTATTATACCTAACGGCAAGTAGGCCCGATATCATGTTTAGTGTCTGCCTTTATTCCCGCTTCCAAGAGGCTCCTAAAACCTCTCACCTTGAAGCGGTTAAGCGTATCTTTCGATACATTAAAGGCACTATGCACTTAGGATTATGGTATCCTAAGGGGACTGGCATAGAAATAGTAGTATATGCCGACTCTGATCATGCAGAGATTATGTGGACCAAAAGAGCACTAGCGGTATTTGTACATTTGTGGGATGTTGTTTGACATCTTGGTTCTCGAAGAAACAAACCGCTCTTGCTATATCCACTACCGAAGCCGAATACGTAAGCGTCGTAAAGGCATGTCAACAAGTACTATGGATGAAACAAGCTCTTATCGACTACGACATTCGACTCGATGACGTCCCGATCAAGTGCGACAATAAAGGCGCGATTGACCTAAGCAAAAACCCGGTGAAACATTCTCGAACCAAACACATCAGAATTCGTCACCACTTTCTCCTTGATAATGTCCAGAAAGGACATATCTCAATCAAAAAAGTGCCGTCCGTCGACAACATCACCGACATTCTTACAAAACCCCTTAAACGTGAATCGCTTAACTATCTACGTCTTGGTTTAGGAATGATGGAACACATTCCATAAACCGTGTTAGTCCACTTCTCCTT
Source organism: Tanacetum coccineum (assembly GCA_026074375.1). NCBI lineage: Eukaryota > Viridiplantae > Streptophyta > Magnoliopsida > Asterales > Asteraceae > Tanacetum > Tanacetum coccineum. The sequence continues at coordinate 30,553 of BQNB010013643.1, forward strand.
CTTCTAGCTCGTTTTCCATTCCGTGTCGTGACAACTTAAAATACTTCATCCGAAGTACTTTGAGCATTTTTTATTCGCGAAATGCAAATTAAAATGTCACTGCTCTTAGTAAAATTTTCGTCAAAACTAAGTCCAAAATCCCTCGCTGAGGGCGGCCCCCATATCTCTGGCAGCCCTAAAACATTTTTAGGCAGCCCCCTTATCGATATGGGACCACCAACAGTAGACATCACATTTTACACTTTGTCAAAATTTTCTAAACACAAAACCAAGCACCCCATTTCCCTGCTGCAGCGACAAAAACGAAAACACCAACCCAAAAACTCAAAATCGACCATTAAAACACTAATTGAAGATAAAATCAACACCTACAATCATTCTTAACATCATCAACATTATCAATTGTAAGTCATTTCATCTAATTTCTATTAATTTGAGTCTAGGATTCATGATGAACATAAAAATTAAAATTGAAGGTTTTTCATTTTTTTTAATTTTGTACAATTAGGACTACTAAGATATAAAGTATAACTAATATGCTTCCCGTAGATATAGGATTTGCATACATTAGTGAGTTTGTCAAAAAATTGATTTCGAACCAAAACCCTAATTTTATTTTCAAATCACTCACGTTAGGGACCAAATAAAATTGTTGTTATGCATTGGTAATACAACCCAAAAATGTTTTTAAACACATGCATAATGATCTTATGAACAAAAGTCAAGATACATAATTCATATGTATTTTTCGACATGTTTGGATGAGCAAAATCAAATTAAGGAGCGTTTGGATTAATTCTTAGGATTTTATTTTTATGCCGAGTTAATCGTTACTCCATATTTGTCACATCTAGGCACACACTAGGCACAAACTTAAAATATGAATACAAGTATAAGAAATTAAAATATGATTTTGGTTGTTTTATTTTAGGTGACAATGCCTCGAATTACCAAACTAGATCATAAAAAGACCCGAAACTACATTCCACTCATATCAAATGAATTTAATCAACCCTTACAAAACACAATTACGAGTCTTGAAAAACGGTACTTTCATGAGGGTAGGTTTGTAAGTCAAAATTTTGAAAATATGAGTCATATTCGTGCAAAATTTGAATCAATTGGTTTTGATTGCTTGTTGAACATAAACGAACAAATTGTTCCTCGTTTTGTTCTTGAGTTATGTAGTCAACTAACTTTTGACTATAACTCTACTGGTCATTTTGTGGTCAACTTTGTTATATAAAGTAAATCATTCTCTCTCACACTCGAGGAATTCGGTCAAATCTTAAAAATACCATTCAAAGGTCAAGTGTCACACACCGACATGTGGTCACTCGACTACTTGTCAATAAGTGTTCCGAGTAAAGGTCGTTCTAAAACTACTACTCCTTCTCCAAATGTCGTTAAGTCTCTTATTCAAATTCCTCAACATGGTCAAGTCACTCGTACTTATTACAAGAAAACCGTTGTCATAGATCAAAGCAAAATTTTAACCCGAGAAATTCAAACTCATATGAAACCATGGGTTGATATCATTCGTGAAAACGCCATTTGTCTAGGAGGTCATAAGGATCATGTCTCTGCGTGTCTTAGTCATATGCTTTATTGCATTGAAACATCCACCTCATACAATCTAGCATTTTTCATTCTCAAAAGAATGGCAAAGACTCGAAACAAACCTAAGGAACTCTTACCTTATGGAATGCTTTTGACTATATTGTTCAAACATGTTGTGTCTATCTTTCTTGAGTTAGCAATTGATCACTATCTCTCACATGATCGAGTCATGCATCCCCTTGCTCCTCATTATGAGCGAAAGACGCGATCGAATCATGGCAAGCAAAGACCTCATGAATAAAATGCTAGCTCCTCTTCCACCACTCTAAATCATCCATCCTCATCTATTCCGTTAGATGCCATTGTTGATGAAAATGATGAAGAATCATTTCATTCCAACTCTTCCTCTCATTCTCAAAATGTCTCTTCTTCGTCCAATGTTATCTCTAGAGTCCGTCAAAACCTTTCTCATGAAAGTCAATACTTGAACACCTATCTTTCTGAAAGTATAAAAATTCAAACTCAACAACGAGATGATCACCGGAAAGGGTTAAGGTAAATCGGAAAAGCTCTCAAGGATATGATGAGTGGAGCACGGAAGTGAACTTGTTTGCAAACATTATTAGAGACTCTTATTATTATATATATATTGTCTAATACATTATGCTTTAGATTTTATTTTATCCGCTAATTAGGACTAAGAATGATGAATGACGATTTTACATGACTTGGATGATCTTTTCAATTTTATCATCCTATCATCTATCCTTGAGAACTATTTTTAGGAGATTATAACATGCGAATAATATTACTATATGTTAAATGATTTGCATCTTAGTGTAGCAACATATATTCTTACTTAAATTAGTTGAAATAGTCGCAGAATACACACAATAGCACGAATTCAAAAGTTGAGCGACACAAAGGCAAAAAAATAGTTGTCTACATATAATGACAAAAAATTGCAAGTATAATACATTTTTAGGCAATTAACCCAATGGCAAATGACAATTACATTTGACTTGGATGATTCTTTCCATTTTATCATCCTATCAATGCTTTATGTTAGCAAATTCTATGAATGTGACATGCGTACAATACTACTATTTGCTAAATGATTTGTATGCTAGTTTAGGACCATATATTATTGTTTAAATTAGTTGATTCTTGAATTTGGTAGATGCTGAAATCACTGGACTTAAGAAAGGGAAAAACTAGAAATTTTCATTTTTCTAGAAAACGACCCCCATAAATATCCGGTGGCCCCCAACATATTTGGGATCGCCTGACGATATGGGACCGCCGACAGGGGGGAACAGAACTTTTGAGTCTGCCTCTTTTTTTGTATCTTTGATCCTCCTACCTACAGCCTCAAGCTGGCACTTCCCTGTTTAGCTAAACCATCTTTTGCATCTTCTTCTATCCAAACCATGCTTTGACATTCTATCATATCTTTCCCATTATTTAAATCACCTAATTCTCATACTTCACCACCATCTTCATCTTCTTCATTCTCCTCTCCTTCATCATCAATGTCTTGCTCAAACGACCATTCTAACTTCTCTAGAAAACCAAGAATGTCGGTAAGACAAGTATGGAAACACAAGACATCCACTCTAAAATCATCACCTTCTTCCCAAAAAGACTCACCTCCACTTCCTCTAAGAGTCCATTTTCAATCTCCTTCACCACCATCATACAATCCACTAAGAGATCAAATGATCAACCAACTTCATAACATTTTGACTATCCTTGATTCACACACTAACCCATCCAATGCCTACATTCATGCACCACCTTCACCACCACCATAACTAATTCATCCTCCTTCTCATGCTCAAGTCGAATTTCAATCAAGTTTTTGTCATTGTTGCAAGTATTCTAGATACAAATTCCACTACTTGAGAAATGAAATCAACTTCATTTACTTTCTTCTCACCCGTCTCATACCTCAAACTCGTACCCCTCTAAACCATGTGTCACAACCTTATCTTTTTCCCTTTTTAATTAATTATTCTCATATGATTAATCTACCTAAATAATTGACCATCCATCTTTTGATTATGGCATCTTCTACATTTCAAGAATCCACTAGTGTAGCTCTATGCCGTAATATGTCTTTATTTTATGACCATCTACTTTATCTTGTAATGATTCATACAATTATAGTATGAATTTGTCTTATCTCGTATTTAGCTTCAATTGAAATCAATGCTTCTTGTATGAGCTTATTAAGTAATGAATGAAGCCACTTTATGGCTTTACTTGCATGAATTGCTATGAGTGCTACTTATTAAAAGATATTTGTCTTGCACTTGTACTTCTAAATTTGTTTTGTAGCAAACAATTTTTGTAAGATTGATCCTTTGGTGCCCTAAACGAGGGGGGAGCATACATCAAGGGGGAGTCTTGATATCGTCGACTTCTTTCTCTCTTCAACAATTTGACGATCATTCTTTTTGAATTAGAAAAAAGGAGGAGAAATGGAATGAAAACTCATTAATAATTTGAAACCTTTAATTTTATACAAAATGAGTTTATATTTTGTCATCATCAAAAAGAGAGAGATTGTTAATACAAATAATGTCTAAAAATGTTATTTATATTTTCGACCTCTCAATGTTTTGATAATAACAAAATGTAAAAACGTTTACGATAAAAATAAACGTTTATAAATTATTATTGTAAAAATCCATTTCTAAGATTAGTAATCACTTAAGGTATGAACAAACAAATCATTAAGCATGATAAGTGATCAAGAAAATACTTTTCTCTTATCCATCACATTTTTACAAAATTATTTAATAATTATACAAAATATTTTCTAATTAAAAGAAACGTTTTATTAAAAACTTAAATTTGAAATTTAAATTTCCTCCCCAAAATGGAAGGTTCCATAACAGATACAACATTCCCTACAAAAAGAAAAAAATAGGAGCGTGGTCTACTGGGCGGCCCCCAGATATATCTGGGACCGCCAGGACCATCCTTAGTGACCGTTGGGTTTTCCTGCCTATAAATATTGCTTCATTTCCAGCAGAAAAATCATACCTCTTAGCACAAAATTTTCAAATAATTTTCTCTCTCTAAAAATCTTCTCTCTCTCTAAATCTCTTGATCACTAGCATTCTTAGATCTTGTTTCAAGTGATCCAATCTCTTCTTCTCATCTCTTTTTTCTCATTCAAGTGCAAGATAAGAACATTCGTATTTGCCAAGAAACGAATTGTTATTTAGTGATCTCTCCTCTTTTCTTCTAAGTATCAAATATCTATTGTAATTATCTTGTGTATTTGTGTGATTCGGATTGTGTGTAAATCCGATAGTGTACTAGTGATTGTGTATTGATTATGAAGTGGTAGATTAGTTCTAGCTAAAATCAGGACTCGACATTTAGCTTAGTGTCGTAAAATAACGTAAGCGACGTGTAAACAGTTTTCTACGCCTGAAGGAACCTTGTTGACATAGTGAAATCTCGAGTAGGATACTCGGGGAGTAGAGTAGGGCGAAGAAGAGCTTCGTAGCTGAACCACTATAAATCTTGGTGTCTTGGTTTGATTGTTCCTTCTCTCATCTCTATATATTGTTGTGATTGTTATTTAGCATTAGTTTAGATATTTGCTTTGTTGATTCATATTGTTGATTAGATGAACATACTACTCGAATCTAAGTATTTTGAAAGCAATCTTTTAAAATGCAAAACAAACCTATAAACTATTCAACCCCTCCCCCCCCTTTAAGTTTCCACATAAATTACTCTATCTTCTCTTTGGCAAGTAATCCATCCTCAGGTTGGAAGCAATATCATGAAGAACATATCTAACAAATGTAAGCGTCCTGTCACTAAACTTGTAGAGTTTATCCGAGCACATCAACCGGTTACTTTTGTACTTGTCTACATAGATAATTCCTTAAGGATTTCTGTATGCAGTGTATGGAGTTGTTTTGGAGATGTCTGACTTGAATGTTTGTGGCTTGGTGATATTTAGCTTTTTTTGGTAGCTTTCGACTCCCAGTTGAAGGTATTCTACCCGTTTAAGAATGACAATACGTCTGGTAAACATCCGTAATGCCACACCTAAGTCAAAAATAACGTCTCTTTCTAGATTTGAGAGTTTCTTTAAACTAAGAGAAACAACATATCTTCAATATCGTGCAGGTGATGTATTGGAAAGTCACCTTCTTTGAACTTGTATAGTTGCTGATCTTCTCTTCGAACTTCAATCTCCTACAGATAACCGTAATTATACCACTTCATAACTTTTACCTTAGTTACTACAATAATTCTCTTTGTGGAGTACACATCATATTTTGACACCATGTTGCTTGCGAATCCATAGAATCGTTATCGTTTGGGACCCCAGTGTGTAATACCTCAGACATCATATCCATCATAGGCTACCTTTACCGGACTCCATAACAATGGAACCATGTCTTCAATGCCTAGAATATCATACTTAGCAGCCCTTGTTTTTGTTGTGGAAGTCGTATATTTTTTGCTTGAGCTTCCTCCCCTTAGATACTCTAGATCATTGTTGATGAAGTAGTCACCAAGAACAACTTGGCGACCTTGATTCATAATCAACGATAGAGGCTTGCTAAGGTCAAACGGATATTCCTTTCCTTTAGGGTTATTCCAGTCTAATCGATCAGTTACCGCTTTATAACATTCTTTAAAGTTATACTTGAGTTCCACACGACTTTTGTATGTCCCTTTGAGAAGATTAAAAGTTGGTCCAAAAAGGTGTTCTTGTGTCAGTTTATCAATCTTGAGATGGCTCATGACATATGTTGAGAAGTCGATAGGAGTGCTCATAAGCTCGTTGAACGAAAGCGGAGGTTTTTTTGCTTGAGCAATTTTGCTGATCCAAGTCTGAGGTGGTCCAAAGTTAATTGTTTTTCAAGTATTTCACTCTGAATCAGAAGTCAGATGCCTTTCAGGTTTCTTGAACCAGTCATGCTTTAAAGCCGCCTTGATACTAGGTTGATCATCAGCAGTACCCATGTCTATGGCTCTTGAGTGTCTTCAGCCCCAAGCACTGTCTCCTCTGCTTGTGCAGACTTGACAGTAGATTTTGGCTGAGATTTTGACGTGCCTTTGGAAGTTCCTTTGGAATATGCAGTTGACTTAGCCTTCTTAGATGGTTTAGCATCCTTGCTTGTCTTTTGTTTCTTTATCCCTCGGTCTGATCCAACGGAAAGGCCTTCGTCTTTATCAACAACATCTTGGTTCCTTTTCTTTAATTTATCAGCAACACCTTCGTCCATAGCATCTTCCTCCTTAAGGATTGATTCCATAAGTGCATGATATAGAGCTCTTTGTTTAGGGCTTTTGTTGAATGACTTTGAGTTTGTCATTTTTTGAAATAAGGTTATTTTCTAATCAAATTCTTCAAGTGCGGAGGTATCAGATGAAGTGATAGTTGCTTTAGGATCTTGCTTCTTTCTTGCATGCTTCATCTTGATTTTTCTGATGTCTTTAGAGCTTTTCTCAGGTACATATTGCTGTCTGAGTCTCTCTACAACTTTAGCTGGAACAGAGTGTTCCTTAGTGAGATTCGCTAAGTGTTTCTGATGTACCTTTTGGAGAGAATCATCCAAACTTGTTCCAAGGTACTCTTTGATAGCTTTTTGGACTTCAGATTTGATGGAAGAAAGGAGTGCTAAAGAGTGATCAACAGTCTTTAGCTCATTGACATCTTTCCCCAAATTTGTAATTCTCTAATGGAAAGCAGTAAGGGTTTTAGAGGCAGGAATAGCAATGGTTAGATTTGTAGCTTCTGTTGTTATTGGAATTGGAATTGGTGTTAATTTTTGAAGCTAAGGAAGGAGTGAAGACAGAAGAGAAGAGATAGTTGCTGACGAAGCAGTTTTGACTATTTTAGGTGGATTGACAACAATATGTTCTCGGATTATCGACACTGGGATGGTAAGAAGAGGTGAGGTACGTGACACTTCATGTCGAACATTAATATCCAACATTGAGACAACATCAGTATCAACCGGGGTAATGTTATCAACGTTGAGATATTTTGCAGCATAGTCGAATGAGATAGAAGAACTTGGAATTGGACCTTCAGTCTTCTGTGTTGCCTAAGCATCATCCTTAACTTGATTACCTACACCTTCCTGATTAACAATCTCGAGCTCAACATCACCTGTTTTAGTGTTAGTTATCTCCACATCACCTTTTTCTTTGTCAGCAGGCTCAACATCTTTCAAATTAATGTTGGCATCACCATATAGCTCTTCTTATTCTTCTTAATCAAACTCCTTGGATTCATCATTTTTTTCTTCATCAGTAGGTACATAGTATTCAGGAGTATGTACGTACTCATCATCTTGTTTTTATTCTTCTTCATCATCTGATTCTGTCCTTTCATCATCTGCTTGTTCATGATCATCATTATCTTCAACATTATTACCATCATCATTACTATCATCATCATTATCATCATTATTACTATCATCATCATTACCATCATCATTATCATCATCATTATCATCATCGTTACTAACTCCCCAAGACTTGTTTTCACTCTCATATAGATCTTTGGGCACATCGGGAACACCTGGTATAGTACCAGTTCCTTCATTTATACAAGTTGTCTTGTCTTGAAGCTCATCAGGAACCTTTGGTTGAGAACCAACTCCATCATCTGAGTCACTTGCATGAAGCATGTGAGTATCCTGCTTGCTTTTCTTAAGGACTTTCTTTAGCTGAGCAACTTCAAGTAATGCTACATTAGAAAGTAAATCCATGCCTTTGCCTATATCAACTTTCGTTTATGCTTTCTTCTTTGACACAGACACACCAGGAGTGTCTCTAATGACAACACCAACTATTTTCATAGTAGATAACTCTTGGCACGTGCAGTCTTCTTAGCAGTTTCAGCTTGCTCAGCGGGTTCAGGTTTGTTAGCTCGCTTAGGCTTCTGTGCAGGTTCTTCTTCTATGACAGTAGTTAGTTTCTATGAGGGTGAAGCTATATCCTTAAACTTCCTTGCTTTCTTAGGAATAGATTTTCCAGTAGAAAAGTCAAGATAAATCTTATAAGCTTTGAAATCTTTGATGGCTTGATTAATCATCTCTTCAGGAATCAGAGCTCCATACTTCTAATAATCTTGTGTTTTGGAAACAAACTTCAATGTACCCAACAAGCTATCATCACGAACTGTATGAAGATTTATCATGTTTCTCATAGAGATGGTTTTGTCTTTAGAGATGAAATGACTGATGATAACTTTAATGAATATTGGGTAGGGCATGTTCTCTTTATGTGCGGAACTTATTTCTCTGTTGTCTGCTTGAAACATAACATCTTCCCACAGTAAAGAAACATAGTCAACATTCTTTTGCTTGAACATTCCCCTAAGATTTAAGCTCTTGAAGGCCTAAGCCTATCAAGACTTATGGACTTCCCATAGATGCACCTATTGATGACAGCGACAAATTTTTTCCAGGGCTGGTGCATATGATCTGTATGGATCTCAGATAGCATATCATACTTGCCATTGTACCCGAATTCTTTGATGAATGGAACTATTTCTTCTTCGGAAGGAGGTTCAACAAAATCTTGGTTGGGGAGTCTGGGACAAATCTGGAGGATCTCACGAAATACATCAGTGTCAATTCGGAACTTTTTCTTATCCAGCTTAAACCTGTATGCATCTGTATCTTTGATCTTCTTGATGGTGTTCTAGAATTGATGCATGTACATTTCAGGAACTTCAGCAATGATCAGGAAAATGAGATAGCATGTAGAGAGTTTAAGAACATCCAAAGTGATTTGATATGTGGCTTCTCTTTGTGGCTTGTTGAACTCAATTCTCGCGTTGCATTTTTCAATCTTGAGACGCTTCTCGGGAGCAACCAAAGCATTGTCAAGAGAAACTTGTTGAGCGGCAACTGGATTCATGATTCTGCTAAGAATTGTCTAATACAGTTTATATATATTTATATATACTATATATATATGTATATATATAACTATAATATATATATATTATATATATATATATATATATATATATATTACTGATTAACAACTCTGATTCATAGGGATAAACTTTAGGAATCAGTTTACATTCATTAACTAGACAAATTTAACACATTTTGTCAGGCATTTAGACAGATCACAAGACGAAAGACATTAATCAGAAAGTCAACTTAAAGGGTCAACAAACTAACAATTGGTCAAACAAAGTTAAGATTGCAACCTACTATGATATAATGAAGAATTAACTAAATATGTTATCTAGTGAAAATATTTTAGGTATAAATCACCCCTTATAAACATATGTATAAATCGGCCCCTATCTACAAACTGTATAAATCGCCCCCTGTAACATAGTGTATAAATCGTCCCCTATAAAAATTATGTATAAATCGCCCCCTATAAAAATTGTGTATAAATCGCCCCCTTAATGTAAAATGTATAAATACCCCTATAAAGACATGTATAAATCGCCCCCTATAGAAACATGTATAAATCAGCCCCTATAATTCATATGTATAAATCGCCCCCTATAGTGGATGTATAAATCGCCCCCTTATCTTTGTCCCGTATAAATCGCCCCCTTAAAATTTACATTTTCACAAATTTTAAATTTTGGCAATTTAAGTACATAAGACATGGGTTAAATCATACACAAGCATCTATGAGTCAGTTATAACATGAGATTAGCCACAAATAAATGCCAGCACATGGTTAAATCCTTAGTACACCGACTCATTTTACAAGACAAGTTTCATGTGATTATATGATCAAACCAGAGGATTTCTTACTCTCTTCTTAACGTTCAAGAAAGGATACTAGCGTAATATTAAACAGAAACTCCCATAATGAATTTTCAAGTCCCTCCCTAAAAATCTATATTTTTGAGAATAAGATCAAGTTTAAATCATTCATAGGTTACCTCAACAAAATCTATTATAGATCGACGTTGTACATCCCAAACCCATTGGTATGTGCTTAAATACACATACCTTTTACTTAATAAAACGAGCTAAAAAGACCAATAATGACTAATAATTCATGAAAAATATAGTGTATATGCGTGTTTTAGTTATTTTGCTATGCAGATAATAGATATCCGCAAAAGGACGAAAAACAAAGAAAAAAGAACAAAACCAGGCACGAGAATGGAATGAGCATAAGAAAATGAAGCCGAAGGCAAATACATTTTTAATAGACCAACCCGTACCCATTTTATTGGGTCGGGTCAGCCCACTAATCTTGTATCTATACAAAACCCTAAGCCTTTTAATAAATCCAAGTCCATTTTCCATTTTATCCAATTTGGCCCAAGTTATAAAACAAAAGCCCAAAATATAATAACCCGTCCAAGTAAAATGTTATAAGGTCAAAATTACTGTACATCATTCTTCTCTTCTCTCTATTTTTACACACAGACCACCCGCACAGGGTAAATCCACGAACCTCATTCACCTACGCTTACAAGTGATTTTAGAAGGCTTGTCTAACACCCTTTGACACTTGGGAAGCCACGTTGGTAATCCTAAGCACTCTGATTGGTGGAAGGGACGTGGAGAGAGATCAAAGGCTCCTATTGGATGGATTGGAATCAAGGGCTAAGATAAATGAAGTGCGGAGCGTCTCATGGACCTAGAACCTTCCTCTCGCAGCTATAAATAGCACATGAATTACACAATATGAAGCATCTAGGAGTAGGATTAGATTCGGAGTAGTGTAGTCTTATTTTTAGCTCATTTTTTGCTTATTTTAATTCTTAATGTAATTTCCTTTCAAGTTTAATGTAATCTTTTAAGTTTTAATAAAATTTAAGTTTCTACAAATTCTGTCTTTTAAATTCTGTTTTACTTAATTGCATTTCACTTAATCATGATTTCAGAAGTTTATAAGCTCTCATAATCTAGAATTACTTAGTTAAATTCTCTCATAAGCTTAATTGAGCTTACTGCTCTTTAATTCTCCCTAAAATACCTCAGCTTTACTTTTGGATGATAAGCCATATTGGGATGGGCTTATTGGACCCCACTAGCTTGTGCAAACAAGCTTGAGCTTGTTGATAAGCTCTTTTGAGCATTTACACCCTTGTTTTGAGCAAAGGGCAACGGTACATGTACTTCTTCCATTTTTTAGCTAATTTACCTTTTCAGCTTATCAAACTGCTTATTTTTTTCTTATGCTTTGCTTATGTTTGCTTATCTTGTCTAAATATAGCCTAAAGTGCTTAGTTTATAGCTTAAGTCAGTTTAGTTCAATTTTATATAGTTTCTGTCATAGTTTTAGTTAAAACAACTTTTTAGATTAGCTTATCAATTAGTTCTTATTTCTGTGAGATTAATGCGTATTTGTCCTTTATTTTCATAGTTCTAAATCTGTTTTCAAAATTCTAAGCTTAAAACAGTCTTTTGTAGCCTAAAAATGAGAAAACAGATTTTAAAGGAGTGTTTGGGATAACAACTTTTACAAGTGAAAAATTGTGTTCAGACTATTTAAGTGCTCAAGCTGGTTTTGATAAGCTCTTAATCAGTCCAAATGTTAGATTTAATAAGCTTAGAGTAGGTTTAGATAAGTTTTCTAGTTTATTCTATCAAAATTCCATGTATGTTGTCCTCTTGGTTATCAAAACTGCTAATTGGTTGAATTTCTTAAAAAGTGCATTTGAGGCATGGTTTTTGTGATCAATACTGGTTTATTATGCATCATTGAGAATCTGTTTTGAGTCATTTTGCTTTGGAAAAGTCTTTTAAGCATTTAAGCCCAAAAACAGTCAAGTATTAGTATTGTTTGAATAGTTCTTAAAAGTCTAGATGTGCAGAACATTTGAGGCTTCAATCTAGCTTAGCTTTGATTGATTTTACTTAAAATCAGCTTATAGTAGTACAAGATCAATCTGTTTTAAGTTTATAGTGTGTCTAAATCAGTTTTGAGTCCTAAATTCTTACTGCAAAAGAGTCATTTTTCATCAAAAATCCAAAAAGCCAAAAAACATAGTTAGTAAACTGTCATTTTTCAATTTACTTTTCAGTTTTTTTTCTTGATCTTCTTTGCTTATTGTCAGCTTATTTGAGTTAATTGAGTGTAGGACTAATTCTGTTTTTAGTCCTTACCTAATTCCTAGTGCTTATTTGTTCTTAATATTAGCTTAATGTTTGGTCATTGTCCTTTAAGTCCCTTTTATAGTCCACTGCCTTAATGCCCTTTTGGGTGCTTTTCCGCTTATTTGATTTACTTAAATCTAGTCTTTTTTGAAGCTATTAGGAGCGTAGTTTATTAAAGGTTTTCACTTTTTAGCTTTCTCTAAGTGCTTATTAGTTTTCTTTTTTAGCTTAAAAGTCATTAAAATGTCCTTTGAATATGTTTTATTTTTCTGCTGTCTTAATACCTTTAGTGCTTTACCTGCTTATTTCCTTTGCTTATTTTTAGTCGCTATTGCTTATTAGGTCTGGGGTTTAAGCTGTCATAAGCTTATTTGCCTTTCTAATTGCTTTTTAAGTCCAAGAGTCCAAGTAGTTTTAGTTAAATGCCATTTAATGTTAATAAGTAAATCTGCCTTTTTCTTGAGCTTATTTGTAGTTTTTAGAAAAAGTGATTTTATTAAAGTTGTTAAGTTAGCTTATTGAAAACTTTTTCAAAAATAAAATTTTCAAAATAAAAAAATGTTTTGTCAAAAAGAAAGGCCACAGGTTTCGAACCTGTGACCTCCCCTTTAACTCCCAACACTTTAACACACACTCTCTATACCATCTGCGCCCTTGGGTCTTTTCCGTAAGACCCTTGGGCCATTTGGTTTATAAGGGTATTTTTAGTTTATGTCTTAACAAGATTATATGAAGCTAGTTAGGCTAGCTTATCATTTGCGATATTGTACACAAATTTGTTTTTCTTTTACTCAGGAATTGGCTTAGAGTATTTTCTTTATTTTTTCTTTTTTCATTTATTAAGAATTTCCCAGATTTTTATAAATTAGTTTAATATTTTTTTATATTATTTTTAGATTAAATCTGTTTTTAATTCATAATAAATAAAATAAAAATTCAAAAAATATAATCTTTTGTTCTAAATTATTTTTAGGTCATTTAGCTATTTATAAAAAAAATAAAAAAAATTAGTTTAGTGTTGAATTTCTGTCAATAAGGTTTTTAAGTCGCGTTTTTAGATTCATGTTATTGTTTTTAGCTTAATTTCTTAATTGCTTTAATTGTTAATTTAGTTTATCTTTATTTGCTTTCCATTTGTGTTATTAGGTTTAGAATCCAAAATCAAATCTTAAATGACATTCAAGCTCGATTCTCGACAAAAACGTGAATTTGCCATTACACCTCTACGAGGAGAACTATACCGTGTTGACTATATTATTTGTTTCATAAGAATAATTTGTATGATACTTAACTTACGTATACGTTAATGTATTGTTATAAGATATATATTTATATTATATTAGTGTGGCTTGTATTTGAAGTATACATCAAATGGCGCCGTGCCGGGAGGTGGTGTAGCCGATTTTTACGGATTGTCGTGTTTCAAGTCTTGAAGATTCTTTTTCCCGTGAAAGTTTTTTGTTTTTTTTTATATAAAAATACAAAAAATATTTACACTTCTATCTTATTTTTTTTTATTTTAATATAAAAATAACTGTTTGTTAATTATCGTTTAGTCATCTTTAGTAACAAACTATAAGAGAGGTATAAGAGGGTCGATCCTACGACTTTGACCCGAATGGGGAAGGGTTTTAAAAACTTAAACTCCATAATTTTTTTTTTGAAACTTCCTAAAATTCAGGCTATTAAAATACGTTTTAAATAAAAAAGTTCAATAAAAAAAAACGACTTTTACTATTGTACCCTTTTGATTTAAATAAAAGGTATTATGATTTAAAAAAATTTGATTGGTTGAAAGGAGTTCTCGCAGTTCTCGCATTAATATTGGTGCTGAAAATAAAGTGACCATATATATATATATATATAGGCTCCGGTTCCATTGAGAAGATTGAGAAATCTTCGTAATGACCATCACTTTAATAAATACACGGCTAACAAGAGGTGTAGCGATTTTTGCGGGATTGTTTCTATTCGAGTTTTAAAGATCCATTCTTCGGAAAGTTTATTTTCGTACTTATTAAAAATATAAAAAACCAAAAATATTTTCCATTTTTTTATTTTTCCTTTTCTTTTATAAATATTAAAAAAATACCAAAAATATTTTTCTTTCTTATTTTTATGTATTATTTGAAAAATCTATAAATATTTTTCTCTATCCTCTTATTCGATTAATTCTTATTCTCTTAACCTTCTTATCCGATAATTCTTCAACATGTCTTGGTTTTCACGATGCTCGTGGTGTGGAGGTCCGTTTAACGGTGGAAATTGTCGGCGTTGTACTAATGTGAGTTTCGAAGACGAGTTTGTCAGTAACCCCGATCCCATTTCAAATGAAGAAACACTCGTATTTTCCTACCCACCTTCACAACCTCAAACATCTTCGCTCGACCAATAGCATTGTTTTCATTGTAAAGATCCATTAGAAGAAGGTGAACGTTGTAAACGGTGTACTTGCAAGTGGTGTGGATCTGATCTTAGTAAAGGATTTTGCTTCATTTGCGCTTCTAGTAATGGAAATTCATCCATTTATGATCCAAATCCGAATTCTTTCAATGATTCTCAAAAATTTTCTTACCCACCTCCGCAACCTCAAACATATTCTTATGAGCAGACGACTAATCTTAGGACTAATACTCCAGATTTTTTGCAACGTTTTAAACTTATTTACAAGGGGAGTACTATTCCTTTAAATAATATGCCCCAAATTTCTCCGTCTGTTGCAATCACACCCGTTTTACCGACTTTGGAGCCCGAAGACTCTCTCATAATGGGGGATGAGCATCTTCGCACTATTCTTGAAAAGGAATCAGACAAATTCATAAAGTCTAGTGTTGAGGATCTTGTTCCAATCCCAAGTGAGTCCGAGGATACATCCGGGAGTGATATTGAGTGCATTTTACCTTCGTGTGATGATTTCTCTCCCATTAACGTTTATGAGGAAAAATTCATGACTTTCTCTAACCCTCTTTTCAATTCAAATGACGATTTTACTTCTAGTAATGACGAGTCACTATCCGATGAGGACGTTCCAGAAGACAATGTTAAAATTTACTCGAATCATCTTTTCGAATTCGATGACGAATACATCTCTAGTGACGTAAATCCTCTTTTTGATGAGGTGTTAGAGGACATCGAGTGTAAGGATTCTTATGATTCCAACCTTAATGAGTCAACTTTCCTAGTCACACCTCTTTCCGATTCTAATGAGGATGAGTGTTTCACTCCCAGTGACGACATTGAGCTTTTACTTTATCGTGATCCGTCTACACCAATGATAAGTGTTGTTACCATTCTCGAGGGGTTCACCGATGAATCGCCTCTCGAAGAGAATGACGATTTATTTGAGTTGGAATCTAAAAAGAATGATTGGAAGAAGATTTTGTACGATGATCCAATTGATGATTTGATTTTCGACCCCGGAGTAGATGTTGATGAAATCGATGCTTTTCTTGATGTTGATATTTCATCGGATATTGAAGACGGATATCATGATTCGGAGGGAGATATACTCTATCTTGAGAGTTTGCTTAGTAATGATACTATACTTAGTCTCCCTCCCGAGGTGTTCCTTGATCATGACCCGAGGAGTTTAAGTGATATTAATGATTTGAAGATTATGGTCAAAGTTTTCAACCCTGGGATTCATGAGAAAAAAATTTCTCCTACATATGTGAGCTTACCCTTTGAGGATCGCCATTATCTTTCCTTCACATATGTTATCCGAAATTTTCTTTCTTATTTCACCTATCCAGTGGATTCTTTTCTTCCTCTCTCCTCCGGGAGTGAGGATATCATTTTTTACCTCGGCATCTCCGCTTTTCATTTTTCTTCTCTAAAGCCGGTGGCATATAAATGTCCAATGGAAGTTTGCTCTTTCACGTGTTTTATCCCTAATATCATGATGACATGGGGAGAGTCAAGCTAAAGACTCGCACAAAAACAAGTGCTTCGTGGGTGGAAACCCATGCTTATCCTTAGTAGTAGTATATTAATATTTATTAATAAGTGTGATGTGAGGAGGCTCGCCTCTTCCTTTCTCGTGTTTCGTGTTTTGTGTTTTATGTCCAGGATTGCCCGGATTATGAAGACTCTCGTGCTCGTGGTTTTGTCCATCGTTCACTCGATCTTCAATCCTTCGCATGCTTATATATGGGAATCCGATATCCTAGATCTTATTGATTTAACGTTTATCTATTAGCATAATTAATAAACGGCTTTAGATTTGCGTAGAGACCCCTTAATATTTGGATTATTACTTGAAATTAGTATGAGGGTGACAGTCTCACATTGAGGACAATGTGTAGTACTAGTATGGGGGGATCTTTCGATTCGATCTTACTTGCATTTGCCTTATCTTCACGTAATCCTGTTTTTCCACCAAAAATATGCAAAATATGCCAAAATTAATTTTTTTTCAAAAATAGAATAAGTGTTTAGACACGATGTTTTGTCTTTTTAAGGAATAAATTTTGACTTGATCGAGCATGTTGCGCTCTAGCTTGCCCCTTAACTTATATATATTTAAGCTTTTGTTAGTCTTTTATACAAGAAGCTTTAAAACGCTAATTCTAGCTTATAAAGAGCCAAGAGTTTGCAAGTTTCCATGATAGACTTTAAATATGCAAAGCTTGTTTTATTAGACTAAGCATTCGCAGATCTTTTTATTAAAGATTTTAAATTTGCGAAGAACGAGAAATGATATAGTTTTATATAAGTTAGATGCTAAAGATAAAGTAGTTAGATCTCTTTCAAGCTTATAGAGGTTAATTGTGTCTTTTTACTCCCATCAGCTTAATAAACTTTATATAATTGTTGAATAAATAAAGTTGCTTTAGGTTTTTGCGATTCTTAGTTTAAGTCACTTCGTAGAGATTCATTCTGGTGAAAGTAAGGTACACATCGAGGATCTTTCCCTCATTATAAATAGAAGGCAGATCACACAAGAAAAATCATCTAGGAGTAGGATTAGATTAGAGTAGTGTAGATTTAATTTCCAGCTTATTTTATGTTTTTTGTTTTCTTAAACATTGTAATTTTCAGCTTTAAAAGTAATGTAATCATTTTCAATGTTTAATAAAATTTAATTTTACTTATATTGTCTTTAATTCTGTTTTTACCTTAATCAACTTTAATTTGTTCTTAAGTTACTCTAAAAAGCTCTTTTATACTTGTTAAACTCAATTAAGCTTTTCATAAGCTTAATTGAGCTTTCTGTCTTTAATTCTCCCCAAAATTTACCTCATCTTTACTTTTGGATGATAAGCCAGATTTGGATGGGCTTATGGATAATACCAGCTTGTTTTTAAACAAGCTAAAGCTTGTAGATAAGCTCCTTTGAGCGTTTATGATCCCTGTTTGGCTGGGATCAAGGTACTAGTCTAATTTCTTATTTTCACTCAAATATTAGCTTATTAATGTTTAGCTTATAGATCTGCTTATTATTGCTTTAATATGCTCATTGTGCCTTTTATTAGCTTCTTATGTTAGTTTAAAGTTAAGTCTTAAGTTTAATTAGAGTTTTCTCAAATCTGTCAAAGATTAGTTTATATAGCTTATTAGATTAGCTCATTATTGCAGTGCTTATTTCTCTAATATTAATGCTTATTTGTCTTTTAGTTGCCTAGTTAATCATCTGTTTTAGTAAATCAAGACTTATCCAGGTCTGTTTGAGATTGAAAATGAAAATTCAGATTTTAAAGAGGTGTTTGGCACAAGATAGTTAGACCTGCTTTGGGTAGTTTTTACATATTAAGTCAGTCTCTATAAGCTTTAGTTTAATCTTAATAAAAGTTCTAATATGAGTTGATTAAGTTTTGTTAAGTTTTGAGTGTGTTTTATCAAATCCTAAAATATGCTAGTTCATAAGCTGTCATGAAGCAATCTGTTTTTTTAGTAGTTAATTAGCTTAGGTTTAGTTTAATTTTGCTTGTTGAGTCATGGTTGTAATCTGTTTTATGTTTTCTAGCCTTAGTTTTGCTTATTGAGTTCTTAAACTTAAGTCAAAGTTTGTCTTAATCTCCAAATGCCAAAAACAAGTTAAATTTCGGTCATTTTCATTTGCCTGTTCTAGCTTATTTTTTTTTTCCTTTTTGCTTAATTCTTGCTTATTTGAGTCATTAGAGTTTAGGGCTTTTTTTGTCTTTAGCTTTTACCTTTTTGATAGTGCTTATTAGTTCCAATTTTAGCTTTAATGTCTATCAAAAGTCCTTAGAAATCTGTTAAGAGTTTGTTGTCTTTAAGTATTTTAGTAGTCTTGCAGCTTATTTTGCTTGCTTATTCTTATTCCTATTTGCTTATTAGGTACAGTTCATCATCTGTTGTTGCATATTTAATTTTCTTCTAGCTCATTTAGTTTATAAAGTCAAAATAGTTTTTCATAAAAGCTCATCAGTTTTAAGCCAAAATAGTTTATATGTCCTTTTCCTTTAAGCCTTTATGTAGTTTTCCAGCTTATTTTATATCATTTATGCTTATTAGGTGTAGGTTTTGGTAAGTTTCAGCTTACTTGCTTATCTTTTTGCTTATTATGTCACAAAAAGTCCAAACAGTCTTAACCACATGAATAAGCCTTAAGCTACCAATCTGTCATTTTGATTTTGCTTTTTATAGCTTAAAAATAAGTTTTGTCAAAAGTGTCTTTATTAAAGTTTCTTATTTTAGTTGGTAGTTTATCTTTTTCTAATAAAAAAATAATAATAAAAAATGGTTCGTCAAAAAGAAAGGCCACATGTTTTGAACCTATGACCTCCCCTTTAACTCCCAACACTTTAACACACACTCTCTATACCATTTGCGCCCTTGGGTCTTTTCTGTAAGACCCTTGGGCCATTTGGTTTATAAGAGTGTTTTTAGGTTTATGCTTATCAGCTTATATAAACTTATTTAGCAACTTATTCGTTTAGCTTATTTGTCAAATTTATTTTTCTTACGTCAGGAATTGTTTAAAGTATTTTCTATAAATTTTCCAGATTTTTATAAGTTAGCTTAATATTTTTTAAAATATTCTTAAATTAAAACTGTTTTTAATTCATAATAAATAAAATAAAAGTCAAAAAAATATAATTCTTTTTTCTAAAAATATTTCTAATCATTTAGGATTTTTAGGAATTAAATTTGCGTTTTTAGGGTTAAAATTGGATAACTTAGGTTTTTAAGTCGCGTTTTTAATTCTCGTTATCGTTTTTAGATTAAATCCTCATTCGATTTAATTGTTTGCTTGCCTTTATTTGCTTTTACGTTTTCATTAGTAGAAATAGAATCCAAAAGCAAATCTTTTATGACATTCAAGCTCGATTCTCGACATAACCGTAAATTTCTATTCACCTCTCACCAAGGAGAACGATACCCGCGTTGATTACTTATTATTCTTTTCTAAGAATAATTTGTATGATACTTAGCTTATGTATACATATATGTATTGTTATAAATATATATATTATATTAAGAGGGATTTTTGAACGAATACCAAATGGCGCCATTGCTGGGGAGAGGTGTAGCAATTTTTGCGGGATTGTTTGTATACGAGTTTTGAAGATCCTTTCTTCGGAAAGTTTATATAAAAAACCAAAAAGATTTTCCATTTTTTTATTTTTCCTTTTCTTTTATAGATATTAAAAAAAATACCAAAAATATTTGTCTTTCTTATTTTTATGTATTATTTGAAAAATCTATAAATATTCTTCTCTATCCTCTTATTTGATTAGTTCTTATTCTCTTAACCTTCTTATCTGATAATTCTTCAACATGTCTTGGTTTTTACGATGCTCGTGGTGTGGAGGTCCATTTAATGGTGGAAATTATCGGCGTTGTACCAATGTATGTTTCGGAGACGAGTTTGTCAGTAACCCCGATCCCATTTCAAATGATGAAACACCCATATTTTCCTACCCACCTGCACAACCCCAAACATCTTCGCTCGACCAATGGCATTGTTTTCATTGTAAATATCCGTTAGAAGAAGGTGAACGTTGTAAACGGTGTACTTGCAAGTGGTGTGGATCTGGTCTTAGTAAAGGATTTTGCTTCATTTGCGCTTCTAGTAATGGAAATTCATCCATTTATGATCCAAATCCGAATTCTTTCAATGATTCTCAAAATTTTTCTTACTCACCTCCGCAACCTCAAACATATTCTTATGAGCAGACGGCTAATCTTAGGTCTACTACTCTAGATTTTTTGCAACGTTTTAAACTTATTTACAAGGGGAGTACTATTCTTTTAAATAATATGCCCTAAATTTCTCTGTCTTTTGCAATTACACTCGACTTACCAATTGAGGAGCTCGAGGAGTCTCTCATCATAGGGGATGAGCATCTTAGCACTATTCTTGAAAAGGAATAGGATGATTTAATAAAGTGTAGTGTTGAGGACCTTGTCCCAATACCAAGTGAGTCCGAGGATACATCCGGGAGTGATAGTGAGTGCATTTTACCTTCGTGTGATAATTTCTCTCCTATTAACATTTATGAGGAAAAATTTGTGACTTTCTCTAACCCTCTCTTCGATTCAAATGACTAGTTTACCTCTAGTGATGATGAGTCACTATCCGATGAAGACGTTCCGGAAGATAATGTTAAAATTTACTCGAACCCTCTTTTAGAATTCGATGACGAATACATCTCTAGTGACGTCAATCCTCTTTTTGATGAGGTGTTAGAGAACATCGAGAGTAAGGACTCTTATGTTTCTAACCTTGATGAGCCGGCTTTGTTAGTCACTCCTCTTTCCGATGTTAATAAGGATGAGTGTTTCGACCCAAGAGGCGATAAGATCGAAGCTTGTCTTACAAGTGATTCAATTCCACTGGGAATTGATGGTGCTGATTTTGATTCGGAGGGAGACATTCTTCTACTCGAGAAGTTATTGAATGATGATCTATAATCTCCTCTCCCTACGAAAGAACTTCATTATGAGGATCTTAAGGTGTTTCAATCTTCTATTGATACTTCTCTGGATTTTGAAGATGATTATTATGACTCGGAGGGAGACATTATTTATCTTAAGAGTTTGCTTAATAATGAACTATCCCTTATCTCCCTCCCGAGGTGTTTTTAGATCATGACTCGAACAACTTAAAGGATAAACCTGATTTGAAGAGTATTGTCAAAGTTTTTGACCCCGGGATTCATGAGAAAAAAATTTCTCCTACATATGTGAGCTTACCCTTTGAGGATCGCCATTATCTTTCCTTCACATATGTTATCCGAATTTTTCTTCCTTATTTCACCTATCCGGTGGATTCTTTTCTTCCTCTCTCCTCCGGGAGTGAGGATATCATTTTTGACCCCGGCATCTTCACTTTTCATTTTTCTTCTCTAAAGCCGGTGGCATATAAATGTCCAATGGAAGTTTGCTCTTCCACGTGTTTTATCCCTAATATCACGATGATATGGGGAGAGTCAAGCTAGAGACTCGCACAAAAACAAGCGCTTCATGGGTGGCAACCCATGCTTATCCTTAGTAGTAGTATATTAGTATAATAGTTATTAATAAGTGTGATGTGAGGAGGCTCGCCTCTTCCTTTCTCGTGTTTCGTGTTTTGTGTTTTATGTCCAGGATTGCCTGGATTTTGATGGCTCTCGTACTCGTGGTTTTGTCCATTGTTCAATCGATCTTCAATCCTTCACATGCTTATATATGGGAATCCAATATCCTAGATCTTATTGATTAACGTTTATCTATTAGCATATTTAATAAACGGCTTTAGATTTGCGTAGAGACCCCTTAATATTTGGATAATGCCTTGAAATTAGTATGGGGGTGACAGACTCACATTGAGGACAATATGTAGTTCTAGTATGAGGGGGGTATCTATTGATTTGATCGTACCCGCAGTCGTTGTCTTTACGTAACCCTGTTTTTCCACTAAAAATATGTAATTTTATGCCAAAATTAAAATTTTTTCAAAAATAGAATAAGTGTTTAGACATGCAGTTTTGTCTTTTTAAGAAATAAATTTTGACTTGATCGAGCATGTTGCGCTCTAGCTTGCCCTTTAACTTATATAAATTTAAGCTTTTGCTAGTCTTTTATATAAGAAGCTTTAAAACATGAATTCTAGCTAAGCCAAGAGTTTGCAAGTTTCCATAATAGACTTTAAATATGCATAGCTTGTTTTATTAGACTAAGCATTTGCGGATCTTTTTATTAAAGATTTTAAATTTGCGAAGAACGAGAAATAATAGAGTTTTATATAAGTTAGATGCTAAACATGGAGTAGTTGGTTCTCTTTAAGGCTCATAAAGGTTAATTGTGGCTTTTTGCTCCCATCAGCTTAATAAACGTTATATTATTGAATAAAAAAGTTGCTTTGGTTTTTGCAATTCTTAGTTTAGATCCCTTCGTAGAGATTCCTTCTGGTGAAAGTAAGGAACACATCGAGGTTTTGTCAGTGTTATGGGGAAATAGGCTACCGATTCCAGACAGCTCGCTACCGTTGTCTAAGTAGTTAAAAGACCATAGAACTTGAAATTTGGCTATAATAATAATAGTTATGTAATAAACCGAAGCCGAAATAAGACCACTACCTCTTGCCGGCTCACAACCGATGTGGTAGTCGTTTAAAGGGTGGAGGTAATAATAATAATAAAAACTGTGGGCTGATAAAAGTTTACTGCCTCTTGCCGGCTCACAACCGATGTGGCAGTCTTCTAAATAAGGCACATAGTAATAATAATCCGAGACTGATAAAAGTTTGCTGCATCTTGCCGGCTCACAACCGATGTTGCAGCCTTCTAAAAGGTCGAGGAATTTACCGAGGTCAAAATAAGACTCCTGGACCATGTGGCAGTTGTTTAAAGGACTGAGGTTTAATAATGTTGCAATAATAATAATAATAAAGCCAAATCTCGACTCCGGGGTTATCTAAAAAGGATAACCCCTAAATCATGCGGAATTAGAACCTTAATGTGGACCTTATTCTCACCACATCGTCTCTTTAGGAAAGGATTTCAAACTAATTATGGTCTAAACCGGGTTTTACTTTATGTAAATAAGACATTAATTTATTTGTCACCAATAATAAAATCTTTAGAGGATTTAGGAATAAGGGAGCAGAAAGTAGCTATTCATCCACAATTAGCATTTATGAGTAGTGTCAGCATCTTAACTTGTATTTAACAATGATTTCATTTTTAAGCTTAGTTTGGGGAAGGTGAAAAATCGCGGACGATGAATTTATCCTTTTTAGTGTTTTTTGTTTCGTGAAGTTATGAATAAATGCATAAAAATGGTAAAACGGGGTACTTTTCAAAACTAGTAAATTCTTAATCCCTTTAGATCAACACTTAGCTACTTTTCAAGGTAATTAGTCTAAGGGGGTGAAATTGTTGGTTTTCTAAGTTTGTATTTATGACATTGCGTGAGGACACGACAATAGTTTAGTATGGGGGATTTTGGTATGTGCTTAAATACACATACCTTTTACTTAATAAAATGAGCTAAAAAGACCAATAATGACCAATAATTCATGAAAAATACAGTGTATATGTGTGTTTTGGTTATTTTGCTGTGCATATAACGGATATCCGCAAAAGGACAAAAAACAAAGCAAAAAGAACAAAACCGGGCACGAGAATGGAATGAGCGTGAGAAAACGAAGCCGAAGGCGAATACATTTTTAATGGACCAACCCGTACCCATTTTATTGGGCCAGGTCAGCCCACTAATCTTGTATCTATACAAAACCCTAAGCCTTTTAATAAATCCAAGTCCATTTTCCATTTTATCCAATTTGGCCCAAGTTATAAAACAAAAGCCCAAAATATAATAACCCGTCCAAGTAAAATGTTATAAGGTTAAAATTATTGTACATCATTCTTCTCTTCCCTTCATTTTTACACACAGACCACACGCACAGGGTAAATCCACGCACCTCATTCACCCACACTTGTAAGTGCTTCTAGAAGGCTTGTCTGACACTTGGGAAGCCACGTTGGCAATCCCAAGCACTCTGATTGGTGGAAGGGACGTGGAGAGAGATCAAAGGCTCAGATTGGATGGATTGGAATCTAGGGCTAAGATGAATGAAGTGGGGAGCGTCTCATGGACCTGGAACCTTCCTCTCGCAACTATAAATAGCACATGAATCACACAGTATGAAGCATCTAGGAGTAGGATTAGATTAGGAGTAGTGTAGTCTTATTTTTAGATCATTTTCTGCTTATTTCAATGCTTAATGTAATTTCCTTTCAAGTTTAATGTAATCTTTTAAGTTTTAATAAAATTTAAGTTTCTACAAATTCTGTCTTTTAAATTCTGTTTTACTTAATTGCATTTCACATAATCATGATTTAAGAAGTTTATAAGCTCTCATAATCTAGAATTACTCAGTTAAATTCTCTCATAAGCTTAATTAAGCTTAATGCTCTTTAATTCTCCCTAAAATACCTCAGCTTTACTTTTAGATGATAAGCCAGATTAGGATGGGCTTATTGGACCCCACTAGCTTATGCAAATAAGCTAGAGCTTGTTGATAAGCTCTTTTGAGCATTTACACCCTTGTTTTGAGCAAAGGGCAAAGGTACATTTACTTCTTCCATTTTTTTAGCTTATTTACCTTTTCAGCTTATCAATTAGTGCTTATTTCTGTGAGATTAATGCGTATTTGTCCTTCATTTTCATAGTTCTAAATTTGTTTTCAAAATTCTAAGCTTAAAACAGTTTTTTGTAGACTAAAAATGAGAAAACAGATTTTAAAGGAGTGTTTGGGATAACAACTTTTACAAGTGAAAACTTGTGTTCAGACTATTTAAGTGCTCAAGCTGGTTTTGATAAGCTCTTAATCAGTCCAAATGTTAGATTTAATAAGCTTAGAGTAGGTTTAGATAAGTTTTCTAGTTTATTCTATCAAAATTCCATGTCTGTTGTCCTCTTGGTTATCAAAACTGCTAATTGGTTGAATTTCTTAAAAACTGCATTTGAGGCATGGTTTTTGTGATCAATACTGGTTTATTATGCATCATTGAGAATCTGTTTTGAGTCATTTTGCTTTGGAAAAGTCTTTTAAGCATTTAAGCCCAAAAACATCAAGTATTAGTATTGTTTGAATAGTTCTTAAAAGTCTAGATGTGCATAACTTTTGAGGCTTCAATCTAGCTTAGCTTTGATTGATTTTACTTAAAATCAGCTTATAGTAGTACAAGATCAATCAGTTTTAAGTTTATAGTGTGTCTAAATCAGTTTTGATCCTAAATTATTACTGCAAAAGAGTCATTTTTTTATCAAAAATCCAAAAAGCCAAAAAATATAGTTAGTAAACTATCATTTTTCAATTTACTTTTTAGTTTTTTTCTTCATCTTCTTTGCTTATTTTCAGCTTATTTGAGTTAATTGAGTGTAGGACTAATTCTATTTTTAGTCCTTGCCTAATTTCTAGTGCTTATTTGTTCTTAATATTAGCTTAATGTTTGGTCATTGTCCTTTAAGTCCCTTTTATAGTCCATTGCCTTAATGCCCTTTTGGGTGCTTTTTAGCATATTTGATTTACTTAAATCTAGTCTTTTGAGCTTATTAGGTATAGGTATTAAGTTGTTTTCACTTTTTAGCTTTCTCTAAGTGCTTATTAGTTTTCTTTTTTTTTAGCTTAAAAGTCATTAAAATGTCCTTTGAATCTGTTTTCTTTTTCTGCTGTCTTAATACCTTTAGTGCTTTTCCTGCTTATTTCCTTTGCCGTCATAAGCTTATTTTCCTTTCAAATTGGTTTTTAAGTCCAAGAGTCCAAGTAGTTTTAGTTAAATGCCATTTAATGTTAATAAGTAAATCTGCCTTTTTCTTGAGCTTATTTCTAGCTTATTTGTAGTTTTTAGAAAAAGTGATTTTATTAAAGTTGTTAAGTTAGCTTATTGAAAGCTTTTTCAAAAATAAATTTTGCAAAATAAAAAAATGTTTTGTCAAAAAGAAAGGCCACAGGTTTCGAACCTGTGACCTCCCCTTTAACTCCCAACACTTTAACACACACTCTCTATACCATCTGCGCCCTTGGGTCTTTTCTGTAAGACCCTTGGGCCATTTGGTTTATAAGGGTGTTTTTAGGTTTATGCTTATCAGCTTATATAAGCTTATTTAGCAGCTTATTCGTTTAGCTTATTTGTCAAATTTATTTTTCTTACGTCAGGAATTGTTTAGAGTATTTTCTATAAATTTTCCAGATTTTTATAAATTAGTTTAATATTTTTTTATATTATTTTTAGATTAAATCTGTTTTTAATTCATAATAAATAAAATAAAATTCAAAAAAATATAATTCTTTTTTCTAAAATTATTTTTAGTCATTTAGGATTTATAAAAAAATAAAAAAATAGTTTTAGTGTTAAATTTTAATTTAGGTTTTTAAGTCGCGTTTTTAGATTCCCGTTATTGTTTTTAGCTTAATTTCTTAATTGCTTTAATTGTTAATTTAGTTTATCTTTATTTGCTTTCCATTTGCGTTATTAGGTTTAGAATCCAAAATCAAATCTTAAATGACATTCAAGCTCGATTCCCGACAAAAACGTGAATTTCCATTCACCTCTCACCGAGGAGAACGATACCCGTGTTGATTACTTATTATTCTTTCCTAAGAATAATTTGTATGATACTTAGCTTACGTATACGTATATGTATTGTTATAAATATATATATTATATTAAGAGGGTTGTATTTGACGAACATCAAAATGGCGCCGCTGCCGGGGAGAGGTGTAGCGATTTTTACGGAATTGTTCGTGTTCGAGTCTTGAAGATCCTTTTCCCGTGAAAGTTTTTGTTTTATTTTATATAAAAATACAAAAATATTTTACACTTCTATTCTTATTTTATTTTATTTTAATATTAAAAATAACCGTTTGTTAATTGTCGTTTCAGCTCATCTTTAGTTAACAAACTATAAGAGAGGTATAAGGAGGGTCGATCCTACGGACTTCGACCCGAAAGGAGAAGGTTTTTAAAACGCTTTGCGCTTACCCGCTCCTCTACTTCTTTGTGCGTTTTCTAAAGAGCTACCGTGCACTATTGACTTTTGGTTACCAAAAATATTTTTTATTCTTATTTTTATTATTTCTTTTTCTTATGTATTATTTGGAAAATCTATAAATAATCTTCCTTATCTTCTTATTCGTTTAATTCTTATTCTTTATCCTCTTATTGTTTAATTCTAATGTCGTCATTCGAACAACGTAGTTGTTTCAGCTGTGGAAATCCAGTTGATGATCAACCTTGTCGATATTGTACTTGCGAGCGGTGTGGATATTATAATAGAGGGGTACCTTGTTTAGGATGTAATTCGGAAGCTGAAAATTCATTCACTTATGAACCAACTCCGTACTCTTACAATGATTCTCTAAATTTTTCCGACTACCCTCCACAACCCCAGTACGATATGTATTTTTGTGAGTTATGTGGGAACGATGCTCATTATGGTTACGATTGTCCACCTCAAGTTCTGTTTGTCTACGATCAGGACCCGTGTTTCAATCAAAACTTTGATAATAATTTTTCACAAACTTCACCAAGTTTTCCACAACAATTTCCTTGTTGTGAAAACTGCGGGGGTCCTCATGAGACTTTTCAGTGTCAACCGATGAATCAAAATTACTATGAACCTAACCCTTGCTATAATTCTATTTCTTCTGGTTTTGACCAATTCCAACCCTCGCAGTTTCCCATCATTCATCAACCTCCTCAAGAAACAAACACAGAAATATTGCAAGCTAGAGAAAACCTAATGGAAGCTATACAAGCCTTTTTAAAGAATTATGATCATATACCTCCTAGAGAAAAAGTATGGCTTTATTGTTAGCTGAGGAGAGGTTTCTTAAAATTAAGCAAGCTTTGGAAGAAGAGCAGAATCAACCTGAGAATATACAAGAATTTCTCCTTAAACTTATTAATGACTTGCAAATTCTTAATGGAATTCCACTCAAACAAGAAGAGCAGGCAGCTAAAGTTAGTTCTCAATATCGGAAGCCTCCTATTTGATATGATGACAATGATGACTATGATTACGAGAAGAGTACTATTCCTTTGAATGAAATTGATTCTTGAATACCTCCGTCTATTGCAATCACACCCGTTTTACCGACTTTGGAGCCCGAGCACTCTCTCATAATGGGGGATGAGCATCTTCGCACTATTCCAGAAAAGGAATCGGACGAATTCATAAAGTCT
Source organism: Tanacetum coccineum (assembly GCA_026074375.1). Classification (NCBI taxonomy): domain Eukaryota; kingdom Viridiplantae; phylum Streptophyta; class Magnoliopsida; order Asterales; family Asteraceae; genus Tanacetum; species Tanacetum coccineum. The sequence goes on from BQNB010013643.1 coordinate 59,345, forward strand.
AGTGTTGAGGATGTTGTTCCAATCCCAAGTGAGTCTGGGGATACATATTCTTATCTAAGAGTGTTGCTTAATTATGGAACAACTTATCCCTTATCGTCCCTCTCGAGTGTTGTTAGATCATGAACCGAACAACTTAAGGAATGAACCTATTTGAAGATGGATTGTCAAAGTTTTTGACCCCTGATTCAATGAAAAAAAATTCTCCTACATATTTAGCTACACCTTAGAGGATCACATTACTTTCCTTCCATATTTATCCAATTTTTTCTTCCTTATTTCACCATCCGTGTATTCTTTTCTTCCTCTCTCCTCCAGAATGAGATATCTTTTTTGACCCGGCAACTCGTTTATCAATTTTCATATCCTAAATCCGTGGCATATAAATGTCCAATGGAAGTTTCTCTTCCACTTTTTCCCTAAATATCACATGATAGTGAGGAGAGTCAAGCTAGAGAGTTCGCACAAAAACAAGAGCTTTGAATTGGGCAACCCATGCTTATCTAGTAGAAGTATAGTAATATTATTTATTATTGATATGAGGAGAACGCCACTTCCTGTCTCTTGTTATTATGCTAGTGTTTTAAAGTTCAAAGATTAACCCATTATAAGGCTCTCTGCTTTGTTTTGTCCATCATTTCACTCGATCTTCTACCTTAGCATGCATATTCATGGAATCCGATATCCAGATCTTTTGATTTAACATTTATCATTATCATATATTAATAAACCGTTAGATTTGCTAGACACCCCTAAGATTATGGAATTGATGCCTTCGAAATTAGTAATGGGTGACATCACACTTAAGACAAAGTGTAGTTCTAGTTATGGGGGGATATCTGACTTGCATTGCCTTGTTTCACGTAACCCCGTTTTGCCACAAAAATAGCAAAATTATGCCAAATTTAAAAATTTTCAAAAATAAAATAAGTGTTTTGACATGATGTTTTGTCTTTTTAAGGAATAAATTTTGATTTGATCGAGCATGTTGCACTCTAGCTTGCCTCTTAACTTATATAAATTTAAGGCTTTTTGCTGAGTCTATTTATACAAGAACGCTTAACCGAATTCCAGCTTATAAAGACCAGCTTTGCAAGTTCCATATGGACTTTAAATATGCAAACTTGTTTTAATAATCGAAGCATCGCGGATCTTTTTATTAAACATTTTAAATTTGCGAAAAACGCGAAATGATAGAGTTTTATAAATAAAGCTAAACATGGAGTAGTTGGATCCCCTTAAGCTCATAAGTTAATTGTGGCTTTTTGCTCCCATCGGCTTAATAAACTTTATATAATTGTTGAATAAATAATATGCTTTAGGTTTTTACGATTCTTAGTTTAACTCACTTCGTAGAGATTCCTTCTGGTGAAAATAAGGTACACATCGAGGTCTTGTCACTTGGTATGTGCTTATTTACACATACCTTTTACCTAATTAAACGAGCTAAAAAGACCAAAAATAACCAAAAACTGATAAAAATGCATTGTATATGTAGTATAATTGTGTTTGTGTCCTTGCATATATCGGAAATTTAACAAGAAGGACAAAAACAAGGCCAATCCTGACAAAACTGAGCTCGACAATGAAAAGAAAAAAAAACCAAAGCCAAAGGCATACCCATTTTCTATGGACCAACCCGGGCCCACCTAATGGGCCGGGTCAGCCCACAATCCTTAAAACCTATACAAATAAGCCCAAAGAAATAATATCTAAACCTATTTTCGTTTGCATTGGCCCATTTCTATAACAAAAGCCCAAACCCTTTTTCCTTGAGTCAAACCCCATACCTCTCAAGAATCCAAAGATATATAATTGGGTCAATTATTATTATGTGTTTCAGTGCCCTTTCCCTCCCTTTTCACTTTATAAGCATACATCGACCAAGGTAAAATCATCAAGTACATACTCTTTCTAGAAAATGCTGACAACTCTAAATCACCCTCCAAAGCCAGCTCAATCCCCCAGCATTGTTTAGCTATAGAGCGTGCAACTTGATCAATGCTCTGATTGAATGGGATTAAGGTTAGTTATGTTTGGATCGCCAAGATAAGATTGAGTCGTCCAAAGGCTAGAAGTTCCTCTCACTCCTAAAAATAGCCACCACATAGATTGAAGATAAGTAGAATTTAGCTTAAGCTTAGCAATAATTTTTTAGCTATTGTAATCATGTTTAGCTTATTGTCTGTTAATGTGATGATTTTCCTTTTTAAAAGCTTGTGACTACACTTTTGATTATCTATAAAATTTTAAGTATTATGTCTAATTCATGTTTATTACTTAATGCACTAATGTTTAAAAAGCTTCAATTTTTAATCAAATAAGCTCAATAACATCCCTCTCAACCCATAACATACATTTACTCATTAAGCCTTCAAAAGCTTACCTGAATTTAGAACTTTAACTCAAATCTCTCCCCTAAATTACCTCAGCTTAATGGATGATAAGCCAATTTTGGAAGGGCTTATGGACCTCACCAGCTATCTTTATAAGCTAGCTTTAATGTAACTTTATAACTAATTATCCTTTTTAGCTGGGATCAAGGTACTTCTCCCTTTCTCTCTTTTAAGCTCAAATTCTGTTTTGCTTGTTTAGCATATCATATTGCTTATTGCTTGCTTATTCCTGCTTATTATTGTTTTATTATACTTTAAATCTTATTGATCCATATTAGATTATAGTTTTTCATTTTTTATTCATTTGATAGTTGATACATATAACTTTCCTAGTTTTTAGTCTAAGATAAATATGGAACGATGCTTGATTAAAAAAAAAAAAAATTCCTTGCATATTGGTGTTAAATGCGTATTTAGACTTCAAATCATTAGACTTAATCTGATATAGATTTTTTGTGTACACTCTTTTTTAAAACTAATAGCTTAATTATGTTTCTTCAAAATCAATAAAGGGTGTTTGGCTCCTAGCAGTAACAACCTTGGTTATACTTTTTTATTACTCCTAAGTCCTTTAATCCAAGTTTGGTAAACTCAAAAATTGTCTTAGAGTCCATTATAAATAAAAGTTAATTTTAAAAATAAAGTTAAAGGCTTAGTAACATAATTTAAATCTATAGTATTCGAGTTTTATCAATTCACTTCCAATATTCAATCTTCTTAAGTGCCTTTAGGAGTTGTTTCACACTTTGTTTTGATTCTACTAAGCATAAACTAGTTAGATAAGTGCAAATTGTCTTGTGTGTTTTAGTCTAAAACTGTCTAATTTTTCAGTCTCATTTCCAAAAATAAAATTTCATAACAAAAATTAGATAGTTTTTTAAGGCTTGATTTATAGTCTACTTTTGAGAATATAACTATAGAAGATAAATTATAAACAACAGCTTGACTTTTTCAGTCTTTTGAGTTTTTGCATTTTCTTTTTAGTACTTAATATATCTGGCACTTTTCATTTGCTTAAAACTTCAAAAATCCAAAAAAAATTACGTTAGTTAAACTTCATTTTTAAGTCCTTCTGTTCTAGCTTATTTCTAATCAAATTTTCTTAAATCTTGTTTTTATGTGTTATTTGGAAGCTAAACTTCATCTGTTTTCAGTTTACATCTTATTTCTGGCTTAAGTGGATTGAAAATGGGATCAATTTGTCAAATGTTCCTGATTATTGGTTTAAGGCCGCTTAATGTTGCTGTTTTATGAATTATCACTAATGTTTTATGCTTATTTCTTGTTCCATGTGCTTAATAAGGTGTAGAGGACTATTGGTTTTAGCTTATTGTATTGTTCAATTGTTCTTTTTATTGTAAAATCCAAAACAGTTTGTCTTATTAGTTAAATAGGTTGTTTAGTCTTTTCTACACTTAAGCTACTTATTCTAGCTTAGTTCAAAGTCTTAGAAATATTGTTCTCACAAAGTTTGCTTATTTTGCAGCTATTTCGATTAAGTATGTTTCAAAAAGAAAAATAAAAAAAAGTAACAATAAGAAAGGCAGGAGACGAACTTGTGAACCTCTCCTCATTTACACCAAGGCCTTAACACTCACACCCTTACCATTAGCGTCCCTTGGACTTTTCTGTCAACGTTTTTGCACCTTAAAATTTAGGCTTGATTTTCATTTTACTTATTAGTTTAATTGCTTATTTACTGCTTATCATTTCAGCCATTTTTCCATTTATATTTTCAAAGATTCTTCCATACCTAAAGTACTTTACCCCTATTTTTTTTAGAATTTTCATAATTAGTTTCTATTTTTAATGATTATTTGAATTAAATCCTTTTTAATTCATAATTTAAAATTAATAGTCATAAAATATAAATCCTTTCTAAAATTATTTTTTAGACATTATAGGATTTATAAAATAATAAAAAAATATTTTTAGGTTAAATTTTGATAGTTTCGGATTAAGTCGCGTTTGTTAGGATTTCCTATAACATTTTAGGTCCAATCTTAATTCTTTTTGCTGGCAATATTTAAGTTTCAGTGTTGTTATAGAAGTGAACTCAAATCTTTGAAATTATTCAAATAACGTGATCACGAACTTAAACGAGATTCTTAATTCACACTTCGTCAGGAGACACTCCGAATAGGGTTTTACGAACTTAATTTGGTCAGAAAAGTAACTTTTTTTAGGAACCCTAGAAAACTGTAATACTATATTCTAATAACCTCGTCCTTAATAATACCTACGTGTTGTATTAAGGTAACGAATCAATTTATTGTGCCGCTGTCGGGGAGTGTTATGAAATATCTGTTAAGCTTGAAGAATATGCTGTTTGAAGACCCTTCCTCGTAATTTATCATTTTATTTTCTTTTATATAAAACTCTAAAAAATACAAAAATATTTTATTTTTCTCGATTTATTTTCGTAGATTTATTAGAAAAATCAAAAATACTTTTCCTAAAGTATTTCAAAAACCAAAAAAATTGAAAAACAACAAAAACAACCGTTGTGTCACTTGTGAAATCGGTTCACTTTTAGATTACAAACTTTATGAGAGGTTTAAGGAGGGTTGATCTTAAGAACTTCGACCCGAAAGGAGAAGTCTTTTAAAACGCTTCGCGCTTACCCGCTCCTCCGCTTCTTTGTGCGTTTTCTAAAGAGCTACCGTACACTTGTTTGATTATCGGTTACAAAAATATTTTTCTTATTTTTTCTTAGTGTAGGCAAACTCGCTCTTCTTCAAAATTCGTTGGTGAACCTTCTACGAATCCTACTTCTACTTTCTGAAACTCTAATCGAGCGTCAAAACAAAGATCAGACTGTTCGCTCTTAAGAGACTCCCGTAGTGTACATGGCCGATCAACTACTATGGCGAATTTTACTCCGTGCACCCACCGAGGGTTATGCGGAGGCAATCGTAGTACCACCCATTCCCGCTAAGCATTTCGAGCTCAAGCATAGCCTAATCAATCTTGTAACTTCAAAACAATTCTTCGGTTTTGAGAAAGATGATCGTCATGCTCATATTCGATATTTTAACAAGATTACTTCTACGTTGAATTAAAAAGTTGTGCCCGAGACATCGATTAAGCTTATGCTTTTTCCATTTTCTATCGATGGTCCAGCTCGGATTTGGCTCGACAAAGAACCTTCTCGTTTTATTCTCACTTGGGAACGATAATTTGTGTCCAAGTTTATAACCATTTCTTTCCTCCCTCGGAAAAACAATCAAAACGACTGAATGAAATATCAAAATTGTCAACAAAATTTTTGAAGTAAACGTTTTAGTAGGCAGTGGGAAACATTTTCAAAATCTCCTTCGAGCATCCCGCATCACGGATTTACTGAATTGCATCATATTCGATACCTTCTACAAGGGTTTAAAACGCCTTCCGGATCAAGATTCTTTGAATCGGCCCCGTGGCAATTCTTTTGGAAAGAAGTGCACAAATTGTTTAAAAATTATTGAAAACAAATCAAAAGTTCGGAATTCAAGAAATAAACCGAATGTTTCTCAAGGGAAAGCAAAGGTAATGTGTATTCTTTATGATAGCCATTGCGTAGCCATGATGTACGAATGACGATGATCGCGATATTTGTAAACAACATCAAGTAACCCAAGTTCCGCTGACCATGATAAACTGTTGAGGAATCTTGTGTTACTTCTGCGGTCTCAATTCTTACTGACAGTGTCCTCCACCCGATGCAACACTTTTTGGTTTTTTTGTTAAAAAAAATCAAACAATATGCAATGATATTTTCATTACCTAGGAACTACAATCAGGGAAATACCGGTGTTATCGTCCCCAGAGTATAGCTGAATCAGTTCGACGCACCCATTTTTTATGCTCAACCAAATGTGCAACATTCAAGGGTTTAAAACCAAAAATCGAGGAAATTACTTCCATCAAGAAATATCGTCTTATCAATTCTGATTCAAACTCAAGTTACTACATCGATGACATGGAGAAATTAAGAAAACGAATAGGCTCAGTAACAAGCCATGAGAAATAATAATCAGTAATTTAAAATCAAATTAGAAATGAAAAAGCATCTATAAACTCAAAATCAAAATAATACATTCAAGAATGAAATGAGGAATGAAATAAAAGCTACAATATCAAATCAAACCAATGAGCTTAAGAATATGATGGCTAGTTTTTTCCAAATAAATACTGCTTCTTCTTCAAGTTCGGGTTCACTTCCAAGCAACACTGGTGTGCTAACCATAGGACATGAAAAGCAATCACCACCTGAAGTGGTATTTCATATGATGGACCTCCAATTCCACCTCTCCACAAGTGGTGGAACAACCCAAGGTGACAAAGGATATGGTGCAACCGAGTACCGAAAACATCCAACCTCCGGTAGTCCAAACTCGTGTTCCAATTGATGAGCCCGTTGTTAATCCTAAGCATAAACCGACTATACCTTATCCTTTACAAGCCAACAAACAAAAGCTCTGTGAAAAAAATGATATTCTAGCTTTAAAATTTGTTGAAATCTTTAGGGAATTACATTTCGAGCGTAGTTTCATGGATGCTCTTCTTCATATGCCAAAATTTGCTTCAATGTTTAAAAGTCTCCTAAATAACAAAGAAAATTTATTTGACTTACTCAAAACACCGGTGAATGAGAATTGTTCGGCAATTATCCAAAAAAATTACCCGAAAAACTTGGAGACCCCAGTAAGTTTCTTATACCGTGTGATTTTCAGGGAATGGTTGAATGCTCAGCCTTGGCTGATCTTGGTGCAAGCATCAATCTTATGCCTCTTTCAGTATGGAAAAAGCTTTCTCTTCCCGAACTTACCTCCACTCGAATGACTCTCTAGCTTGTGACCGATCAAATTACTCGACCTAAGGTGTCATCCTCCGTGAAGAATATGTCTTCGTTAAAGTGGGGAAGTTCCATTATCCGGCTGATTTCGTAGTCGTTGATTACGATGCCGATCCTCGGGTTCCTCTCATTCTCGGGAGACCTTTTCTAAGGACGGCTCGAGCGTTAATTGATGTTTACTGTAAAGAAATAACTCTTCGATTTAATGATGAAACCATAACTTTTAAAGTTGGTCAAACTTCGAGATAGTCCTACAATAATTCTTAATCGGTTAATCGAATCGATGTCATCGACGTTTCATGTGAGGAGTATGCTCAAGAAGTTCTCGGATTTTTAGATATTTCTAAAAGTGGCAATCCTACTCCATCTTTAGATCCTATCCTTTCTAATTCTTTCCCTTCTCTCACTCCTTTTGAAGGAGGCGATTTCATTTTGGAAGAAATCGAAGCTTGTCTTATGAATGATTCAATTCCGCCGGGAATTAATGATGCCGACTTTGATGCGGAGGGAGACCTTCTTCTACTCGAGAAGTTATTAAATGATGATCCATCATCTCCTCTCCCTCCTAAAGAGCTTTATTTTGAGGAAATTAAAACGATTAAATCTTCTATTGATGATCCTCCGGAGCTCGACTTAAGATTTACCTATCATCTTGAGAGACGCATTTTTAGAAGGAACGGATAATTACCGTCATAATTTTCTAAAAGATTAAAGAGATAGAAAAAGCCACCCTTTAAAGTGTCTTAAGTAACACAATACGGGCCATCACATGAAAATCTCCAAACAGGAAGGGTATCCGACCCTAGTTTTTTTGTACTCACAAAAACTTTAAAATGAAGACACTGCAAACACGTCAACTCAAAGAAGGGTAATCTGAAAATCAAGGTTATCAAAAGAATGGTTTCAAACTCCTTGATGCCGAATTAATTTACCCTATCTCTGATAGTCCGTGGGCGAGTCCCGTTCATTGTGTGCCTAAGAAGGATGGTATGACCGTTGTTGAAAATGAAGATAATGAGTTGATTCCTACGAGACTAGTTACCGGATGGCGTGTTTGTATAGATTACTGAAAGCTTAATGATGCCACTCGTAAAGATCATTTCATGTTGCCTTTTATGGACCAAATTCTAGAACGTTTAGCGGGAAATGAATACTATTGTTTTCTAGATGGTTTTTCCGGATATTTTCAAATACCTATTGACCCGAAAGACCAAGATAAAACCACCTTCACTTGCTCTTATGGGACATTTGCCTATCGAACTTAAGCCTTTGTTGTTATTAATGCTCAGGCACGTTCCAAGGTGCATGATGGCCATTTTCACACATGATCGAGAAACAATGGAGGTCTTTATGGACAATTTCTCGGTCTTCGGGGATTCTTTCTCGTCATGCCTCTCCATTTAATAAAATAGCTAAAACAGTGCGAAGACACTAATTTAAGTTTTTCTAAATTAGGAGAAATGCCATTTTATGATAAAAGAAGGCATTGTTTTAGGACATAAAATTTCAAAGTCTGGGATTGAGGTCGACAAAGCTAAAGTTGATGTTATAGCTAAACTCCCTCATCTGACTACCGTCAAAGGCGTTCAAAGTTTTTTAGGTCACGCCGGGTTCTATCGTCGATTTATCCAAGATTTTTCTAAAATCGCCCGGCCGATGACCCATCTTCTTGAAAAAGAAACCCCGTTTGTTCCTCGAAAGAATGTTTTGAAGCGTTTAATTTACTTAAGAAAAGTTAACTGAAGCCCTGATTTTAGTTGCCCCTCAGTGGACCTACCATTTGAAATTATTGAGTGACGCTAGTGATTACGCTATGTGCAGCTTGGGCAACGAAAGTCCAAACATTTTCAGCCTAGTACACTATGCAAGTAAGATCATAAGTATGCTCAAGCACATATTCACACGACAACGGAAAAAGATTATTATCCGTGTGTATTCTTTTCAAAATTCCGGCCTTACCTAGTCCTTAGCAAAACCATAGTGAATATACGACCACTCGCTCATAAGTATCTCTAGCTAACGAAGATCTAACCGAGATTGCTCCGGTGGATTCTCCTACTCCAAGAATTCGATGTTATTATTCGTGATAAAAAAGGAGCGGAGAATCTCGCGGCCGACCACTTATCAAGACTAGAAAATCTCCATCAAAATGATCTCGAGAAAAAGGAAATTACGGAAACATTTCCTCTCAGACACTTGGATTGGTTATACATTATTGGGAGATGTCGAGTTACCCTCATGTTTTGCCGACATTGCAAATTACCAGCAGGAATATTAATGTGAAAGGGTGGTCTTCCCAACAAAAAATAAATTCATTAAAGACGTCAACATTATTTCTAGGAAAACCCCTACTTTTTAAATTTTTGATCAATGATTAGCGATTGTTCATGGCCAAGAATCCGTTATATCCTCACGCTGCCAGTAATGAACCAACGGGGGACATCATGGTTGCCCAACAACACCTAATTATGGTTTGTGTGTGTGTTTAGCTTGCCGCGGGTATCAAGACACAAAGGGAGGATCCAAAGTGGCTAATATCCAATGTACATTAGATTAACTTGGATGCATTAAGTACAAGGTTTAATTCACCTAAGATGTACAAATACTTAGGAGATATTAGGAAGATTTAGCACATGGGATAAATAGCTTATGGGTTTTGTTTACCCACATTCGGCCAAAATGGCTAGCTAACACAAGAATTGAATTACTTTATGTTTAAGGTTTAAAAGTGGGTATTGGTTTGAGTCTAGGTAAGTCTAGGTATTTTCGAGGTGTGTCTAAATGTATTTTATTGCGAATCGTAAGCCTTTTACGTGGCCAATAAAAATAAAATACGCAAAGTTAACAATTATCTTCTAATAATTATATAACTCTTGCTTGACGTAAACCTTAATTTATTTGGTGACTGTTTACGTTAAATGATTATTTCTAGTCAACGCGATTCAGTCCAAAAGTTAAACTAAAAGTAAATGCGTATCGGACTAAAATAAATAGTGACGAATGATAGGAGTCGTAAAATGACCTGAAATTGAGAAATGTTACACTTTCCATCTTCCTATCAAGCTTGAACACAAGGCCTATTGGGCCTTAAAGCATTGTAATTTTGATCTTAAAATCGCGGGTGATCACCAAAAAGTTCAAATGAATGAATTAAATGAACTCCGGGATCAAGCTTACGAGAACTCTTTAATCTACAAAGAGAAAACAAAGAAGATTCAAGACTCCAAGTTAAGAATCGCATTTTCAACGTTGGTGATCGAGTTCTTCTTTTCAATTCTCGATTAAAGATCTTCTCGGGGAAGCTTAAAACCCGTTGGACCGGACCATTCACCATTGCTTAATTTTTCCCTTATGGTACCGTCGAGTTATCTCAAAACAACAGACCAAACTTTAAGGTGAACGGTCATATACTTAAACAATTATTTTGGAGGGGACATACCACCGATGGTTGTCCCGGATTTCTAAACTTTCCCCATGGACCATTAAATTCGAGGTCGAGTCAGGCTCGTGACTCGGTTAACAAAAACAAGCACTTCGCGGGTGGCAACCCATGCTTATCCCTAGTAGTAGTATATTAGTATAATAATTATGAATAAGTGAGGATGCTCACCTTTTCCTTTCTCGTGTTTCATGTTTTGTGTTTTATGTCCAGGATTGCCCAGATTTTGAAGACTCTCGTGCTTGTGGTTTTGTCCATCGTTCACTCGATCTTCAATCCTTTACATGCTTATATATAGGAATCCGATATCCTAGATCTTATTGATTAACATTTATCTATTAGCATAATTAATAAACGGCTTTAGATTTGCGTAGAGATCCCTTAATATTTGGATTATGCCTTAAAATTAGTATGGGGGTGACAGTCTCACATTGAGGACAATGTGTAGTTCTAGTATGGGGGGGATCTTTCGATTCGATTTTACTTGCATTTTCTTTGTCTTCACGTAACCCCGTTTTCCCACCAAAAATAGCAAAAATATGCCAAAATTTAATTTTTTTTCAAAAATAGAATAAGTGTTTTGACACGTAGTTTTGTCTTTTAAGGTATAAATTTTGACTTGATCGAGCATGTTGCGCTCTAGCTTGCCCCTTAACTTATATAAATTTAAGCTTTTGCTAGTCTTTTATACAAGAAGCTTTAAAACACGAATTCTAGCTTGAAAAAGCCAAGAGTTTGCAAGTTTGCATGATAGACTTTAAATATGCAAAGCTTGTTTTATTAGACTAAGCATTTGCGGATCTTTTTAGTACAGATTTTAAATTTGCGAAGAACGAGAAATGATAGAGTTTTATATAAGTTAGATGCTAAACATGGAGTAGTTGAATCTCTTTAGAGCTCATATAGGTTAATTGTGGCTTTTTTTTCTCCCATTAGCTTAATAAACGTTAGATAATTGTTGAATAAATAAAGTTACTTTAGGTTTTTGTGATTCTTAGTTTAAGTCACTTCGTAGAGATTCCTTCTGGTGAAATTAAGGTACACATCGAGGTTTTGTCAGTGTTATGGGGAAATAGGCTACCGATTCTTGACGGCTCGCTACCATTGTCTAGGTAGTTAAAAGACCACAGGACTTGAAATTTAGTTATAATAATAATAGTTATGTAATAAACCGAAGCCGAAATAAGACCACTACCTCTTGCCGGCTCACAACCGATGTGGTAGTCGTCTAAAGGGTGGAGGTCATAATAATAATAAAAATTATGGGCTGATAAAAGTTTACTACCTCTTGCCGGCTCACAACCGATGTAGCAGTCTTCTAAAGAAGGCCCATAGTAAGAATAA
>BQNB010013644.1:0-76747 GCA_026074375.1 Tanacetum coccineum
AAAGAATTCAAGGCCGGAGATAAAGGTTTATTATATGATTTAAAGTACAAGTTCAAAGCTCCAAAACTTAGATCAAAATGGTACGGACCATTCGTGGTCAAACATAGTTTTCCATCTGGTTATGTCTAGTTATATGACAAACACGGAGGAAGCTTCATTATCAATGGACATCGTGTTAAGCTTTACCATGATGAGGAGCAAATAAATGAGCTAACAACTGAGGAAATTCACCTCATGTGCAAAGAAGGAAAAATGAAATCTATTCTATTCATGGCACCGTTTCCAGCAAACTATCACAAAACTATGCCATGGGTTATAGAAAAACCATTCATACACAGCACAGTAGAAAACACTTGCAATGAAGCTAAGCTGTATGACCTAGATGAAACTGGTGAGGGAATAGTAAAAGAATATATCCTTTACATAAAAAAGGACCCGAGTGAGAAATCTCCACTCGGGAAAAAATGAAGCCAAAGGAGTATGAGTCCGGCTGATGACTCATTAATAAAATAAGAGCTTCTCGGGAGGCAACCCGTGTATTTTTAGTATTTTAATTCCTAGTTTTACTTCAAATGTTTACACCCCAATCTTTCAAAACCATGTCAAATCTTAAGTGTGGGGTGTAGCGTTACTTCCAAAAAAATGAAAAACAACAAAAATCCAAAAAAAAATATTGTGCATTTTTGTAGTTTGTATAAGATTACTGCAGGTGATGATGCCAGAAGCATATGGAACTCAAGTGCATTTGCTATGCCCGGATATCTGGTTCTCTTTTACTCTTATTTCCCTATTTTATGTTTTGTCTTGTTTTGTGGCATTGAGGGCAATGCTAAACTTAAGTGTGGGGGAGTAAATAGGGAAAACAAGATATATTTTTAAATTTTCATATTTTTGGGACAATTTTAAATTTTTGTGTGCTTGTTTGCCTTCGTAATCTAGTTGTTTTTCACGCTTTTAGGATGATATATATTAGAATAACTAAATTAATCGACTGGTAAAATCTATGATTTTTGAAAAATTAAGACGTGTCCTAATTAATATTGCAATCCATTCTGGGATCGATAACATTTGCTAGCACATATTATAGCCCTTCCACTAAATTGTAAGGATTTAAGCCTACTTTATATATAGCATACATCTTTTATGCTCAGACTTTTTGCTATGAGTGTGCCGGTGATTTTATTTATTCTATAACTTGTGCTTGTAAATCATTATGATTACCGTAGTAAGATCATACTTGTATGATAATAAGTGTATATGCGTGATAAAGAAGCAATTTAGGAATAAACCCAAATGGCCTTCCATTTATGCCTTAATGCCTTGAGCTGACCATCTCGGTTAAGTCAATCTATCATATGGATCATTTGTTAGCGCTCCTTTTAGCACTAGATACCCACACATAAAAACACACGATGAGCCATCCTGATCTTAATCCACCAAAAATATACACCAATTAGCCTAGCCTTACCCTAGTCAAAGTCTATTGGTTGGTTTCTAGCTACTTGGAATGATGGTTGTTATGTGGGAAATCCTTATGAATTTTGAGAAAGTTGCTAGCTCCATGTCTTCTGACATTTTGCTTATTTGATGATCATCGATCGGAGGTTGGTCGAATATTAGTGCAAAAAAAGAGAATTAAAAGCCAATGTGCTTAATAATATGAAGATGAAGGAAAAAGAAGAAAATTTAGTGTCGATTAGCTAATGTTCTAAGACATGTAAAAAGATATAAATATAATAAAGTGTATCATCACTCAAAATTCATACGGATAGCAGAATGTGGTAGCTAGCAATGCATGATTTGTAGACTTTCGTCTTATGTTACATACCTAACTCCAAAACATTCCAATGCCTTATCCATACTCACTGAATTCCGAAGCTTAAAAAAATGAAACCCGATAAACTACTTCTTTAGATGTGTACACTTGGTGCTTACGCCCTATCGGCTTTTGTTTTGTTTCTTGTACAAGATTATGGTAATAAATCTAGTCACGACTGAGCTATGAGTGTGATTTCTCTTACTCCACTACCAAATGATAAAATGAGTGATGAGTGAATTATACTTTATTTCTTTTTCACGAGGTTCTTAGAAATGTATCAAGCAAGAAAATCAAAGGGTATTATCAAACATCTTTATTTTTAACCTATAAGGCTTAATCGATGAGTCTTTCCTTGTACTCATACTTAGAAGACTTGCATCATATTTTTATAAATCATTTTCATATACCGTGTAGATTTGTTTTTCTTAATCTAGATTTGCTTGAGAGCAAGCAAAGGTTAAGTGTGGGGGGATTTGATAACGCTCAAATTGTACATGTTTTTAGTTGCGTTATCCGTACTTTTTGTATAAGTTATTTGGCTAGTTATATATGTTTTTGTTACTATATTGTATCAAAGTGTGTTTCCAAGTTTATATGTAGCCATGTATAGGAAAAACAAAGAAACAATGAATAAATCAAGTTTTATGCAAGTACGAAGAATCTCGGATCAAGACTAAAGATCGAAAGCATTTCAAGAGTAAAAGAACCAACCAATCAAACTTCCAAGTCCCAAGAATGAGCTTAAATGAAGTTTTACTAAAGTATAATGACCCACGACCAAGCACAACTCAAACGAGAATCTTAAACGAGAAATCAAGAAACTTGTGTGGGGACGCAGGGCCAGCCGCTTGGCTGAGGCCATGAGCCGCCCGGCTCCAGCTCGTCATCCCCCTAATTTGCATCTTGAAGCCCCATGAACAATCAAGAAGGATCTAGATCTCTTGTTGATGACATCAAATAACGTCTATTTTATAGCATCATTTATCCCATGTATTTAACCTATTTTATATAATTATTGCAAAGAATTGTTACTTAATCGTTTATATTTGAGAATTGCAGTAATTATGGAGTACTTGGTGAATATTAGCAAAAGGCACACATTCTGGAGCTTAAATGAAGATATTTTGAAGATTACTATTCTGAAGACCAATACGCCGTATGTTGATCCCAACTTAAGATCGATTCCTTAGCTTGTAAAGGTTAAGTTAATATGGATAAATCCAAAACATCTTTGATAGAAACTTTGTGAATAAAAAAAGAGTATGCGGAATCTACTCTTTAATACTTACAAGAATATTAATGAAACAGTAAACTATATGAACAATGTATGAACAATGATATTACTGAAAAGCTCTAATATTATTATCAATAATACGAGTACTCTGTGTAGTACTAGGGTTTACAACCTTGAAGCTATATATAAAAAACGTATGACTGTATATGTGTTTTGTTTACTTTTTACTCTATACCCTAGAACCTCCTTTTATACACCAAGGAGTCCTAACAGGCTTACAATATTTTCCTAAGTTATCACGATCTTCTAAACAAATAACTTATACATATCTTTTACAAAAATATCTCATACTTATCCCGTAAGTAATCTTGATAAATAATCTTCATTTTAATCCTTTCTCTTATCTTTCTCCTTCTGACAGTAGAAACTCTTCTAGTAGTTGTAATCCTTCAGCAGTTGTAAGTAGCAGCATTAAATTTTATTCCAGCAGCACTAATTGTGTACAAGAAGTAGTAACTACTTAGAATATTTTCTTCATTCTTCATCAGCAGCACTAAGTTATACTAGCAGTACTAACTTTATGCTAACAGTTGTAACTTTACTCAAGCAGTACTAATCATACACTAGCAGTACTAAGTTACACTAACAGTAGTAACTTTTATACTAGCAGTATTAACTACTTAGTAGTATTTCTTCTAAGTCTCTGAGCAGTCTTAACTTCCATTAGCAGTAGTAATATATACTAGCAGTAGTAACTCTAACCTTAGTAGCAGTTACTTCCAAACAGCATCAAGAAGCTTTTAATCCCAACAATCCTCCCCTAAACTTGATATTCTTCTTCTGAATCTCAAGTTTCTTCATTAAAAGTCTTCATCGTCACCAGGAGGATGCATTCAAACACTTCTAGGATTTTTTACCTGTTTTGTCATGAGTTTCAGAAGTTGATAGCACATCTCATTCCAATGGTCAGTTTGAAGCTTCTTGTTGAGCATTTTTGTAATTTTTGCAGGTGTGAGTGGATACTTTTTCTCTACCAGCATAAAGATATGCAGATTCTGAAATCTCACAAAATGCACTCCACTTGAAGAAAATAGCTTCCAAACAGTCACATTGTAACCTTGTAGATTTTTCCATACTTCACTTTTTACATCAGGTTCAAACATCACCTTCAGATCACCCCATAACACTCTTTCATATGTCTCCTCTGGCCTTGTATTCCCATGTTTAGCTTTAACCAACTTCCAGAGTGTTTCCATGTCTTCTCTGTCAATGTTCTAAAGCATCCTAATCATTGATGAATACCTCTTTGAACTTTCATCATCTCTGATGATTTGAAAGTATCCCATCTTTCCTTCTTTGATTATTTTCCAGTCAAAAATGATAGTGACTTAGTGGCTAGTGGTATAGCATTAATTGCTACATCATCATCAAGAACTATCTCCATAAGCTTTTTCATTTTAGCTTCATCATCCACTTCAGCTTCTACATTCTCATCTATCTTTTGCTTCTTTGAATTATCAGATTCAAGTTCTTCTCTTGTTCTCTTAGAACTTCCTTATGTCTGGCTTTTACTTCCTTTCATAACCTTTGTATCCATAGGAACAAATGAATCTACCCACTTCATAATATTGTCAAATAACATTTGAATTTCTTTAAAACTTTTGTTCTTCAACTGACTATGCTTGTAATTAGCCATATTTTTCAAATTACACATTTGATTCCTCTTTTGGGCTTTGGTTCGTGGTTTTCTTCTGATCTCTTCAGCTCTAAGCTTTGCAAAGTGCTTCTTCCTTTTGTCCATGAGCTCTACAAACAGTTTTGATCTTTCTTCAATGGTCAACTCACCCTGTTCTTCTGCTTGTATTCTCTGAGCTAACTCATAATCTGCCTCCATCATATCTTAAGTATTATCTAATGAAATTAAGTTATCCTCTTCTTCTTTTTGTCTTGCTAGCCTTTCCTCTTCTTCTAATCAGCTTGAAATTCTTCTTGAAGTCTTTAAGTAATTTCTTCATCCACTAAAATTTTATCTTTCTTTTTCAAAGGCTTCTTAAGTTCTATCATCTTTGCCTTGCCTTTGTCTTTAGCCTGTGGAAGTTGAGAAGATGATGTTGTTGTTATAAATTCACTTGGCTCTTGAACTACAACTCCTCTAGCCTTGGGACTTATTATAGCAGTTGTAGTTGTTGTAGTAGCAGTTGTAACAGCCTTGGGTTTAGCTGCTTTGATCTCTATTAAGGTCTGAGCCAGAGTCAACTCATCAACAGTTGTTGTTGTAGCACTGGCAGTAGTAACTTCAGCAGTACTAACTACCTTTTCAACCTCAACTTCCTGCTCATCAAAAACTCCTATATCAAACATTAAATTGCCATCAATCCTTCCCTGAGCTTCATCAACCAAAGTAACCTCTGCATCAGCATCAAGATCAGTAATTTTCCTCCCCTATTTGGATGCATCCTCCTGAGCACCCAAACCTTCATCTTTAGAGGATTCTATTCTTGCAGTTCTACCAACCTTCTTTAACCTTTTAAGCCCTAGAGTTCTTGACTTACTCCTTCTTTCTAGCTTCTTAACCTTCTCCTTTAATTTAGCAATCTTTGTAGCTTGAGAGGTCTTTGTGCTCTCCAAATCAAGAACTCTTTGTGACAAGTTGGTACAAAGTTCCATCAATTCATTCAGTTTCAATCTATCCTTACCATTGAGTAGTGGATCATTGGAATGTATAGATACATGCTCCTCATTGGCAGCCTCATCAGTGATAGGCTCTGTAGAACCACTGGGTTGAGGAACCTCAATGTCTTTCCTCTGCTTCCTCCTTGGTTTTTTCTTCTGGGACTGTAATGTAGATGGTTAAATAATAGTAGATGTGTGTTGAGGATTAGTTGGTATTTTTAAACCCTCACCTAATTCTTTAGGAGCTTGAACCATCATAGTTTCAAATAAAAGGATAACCCTCCTAGAAAAACATTTTCATTCTCTCTTTATATTAGCAAAGACCTTTTTAGTGTGAGAAGGTGTAACATAAATTTCTTTATGTTTGGTCATTCCTTCAACTTGTTTATTCAGGAACACTTGCATAAACCTTGGATACATTAGAAATTTAACTCCACCCTCCAAGTTCTTCACCATATTGTCAAAAATGTACTTGTAAAAGTTAAATTGTTGGTTTGTGGCAAGACAGATGATAGCAGATGCCATAGTGCTACTAAATTCATTCCAGGATGTAGTCTTAGCATTAAGGCATTGCAGTATGGTATGGATAAGAAATTTCCATTGGGGTGAAAAATAAGCTTTATAGAATGTAAGCTTTTGAGTAAGATTTTCATACCCTATTCTTTCCAATTCTGCAAAAAGAGTAGCAGTAGGTAGACAATATGTTCCTTCAGCATCATCCAACTTAAGATCACTCCTTATACTCGTCTCAGTGATGATCACCTTCGTTTTTTCTACTAGGACTTGTATCTGTCGTTCCCGATTAACTGTCTTAGCCTTAGCAGATGTCCAGAACTGTTCAATACAGGTAGTATAAATGGTGGGATTATCCGTTAACGCATATTGGACAGAACTTGCATTCAGGAAATCAATAATTTCCTCAAACCCATTACTTTCTTTGGGTTTCTCCAAAAACGCAACCAAATTGTGAGTTTCAGCAAACTTTGGGGTCGACATTGTGATGGGTTTTGATGATTAAAGATGAAATTGAGTTAGGGTTTATGATTAGAGAGGATAACAAAGTGTAAAATCGAACGAATGAGTGATTGAAACCCTTAATCGAAGTATTTATGAAATCACCCTCAACAGCATTAACTTGAACTGGCAGCATTAAGTTAAGCCTAACAGTATTAACTAACCCAGCAGTAGCAAGTTATGCCTGGCAGCATTAACTTATGCCTAACAGCAGTAAGTGTATGCCTAGCAGCATAAACTAATACGGGCAGCAGTAAATTAAGCCTAACAGCATTAACTTAAGCTTAGCAGCATTAAGTTTAAGCTGAGCAGCATTAACTTTAAGACACCAGTATTAACCCTAATTTCTTTCCAAAAAGCATTTCCATCATCAATTTTGATTCTCACAAGCTCTCTTTCTGTTTTTAATCTCACTATATCTCTCATTTCTTTTTCTCACCAATTCACTCTATCTGTTTTTATATCACACAACTCTCTTTCTATTTTTTAGTTTGGTACAAAATTCCATCAATTCCTTTAGTTTCATGTTGTCCTCCCCACTTCCAAGTGTGTTAACTCTTGAGAGAGGTGGATCATTGGACTGTTTAGATGCAGCCTCAAACCTAGTTTGAGCTTCTGCACCCCCTAATATGGTATCTTGGCACCTAGGACCACTACCTGAATCAGTTCCCTAAGGAAAAGACTCATTAAGTGTTGCCATGGATTGGGTCCTATTTATGTTACCACTGTCCTGCTCTGCTTCTAAGCTAGAAGCAGTAGTGGCAGCCCTTTCCATTCTGTCTTCCCACTCCTTAATGACAGTCTCATCTGTTACAAGGGGAATAGGTCCACTAGACTGAGATATCTTAGTGGTCCTTTTGGCTTTCCTAGGTTTTTGAGTCTTTTTGAGTTAAGATTGTGATAGAACAGTGATTGGTTCAAGATTAGATAGTGATACAGTTGTGGATGTGTGTTGGGGTTCAGTGGGATTTCCTGACCCTTCACCCACTTCTGCTTAATGATACATTCCCTTTCATCCAATCTTAATTAACCTCCCCTCAAACAATACTTCAAAGATTAAGTAATCCAATGCTAGCAATCAGAAAGTTAAACCTGCTAACATCAAAAGCCTTTGTGAGAAGATCTGCAACATTGTGGTCTGTGTGAATCTTGATCACTTGAATCAACTTCTTCTCATAAGAATCTCTGATGAAATGGTGCCTAATCTCTATGTGCTTGGTTTTAGAGTGAAACACTGGATTTTTCACAATACATATTGTACTTTCATTATCAATGTAAATCTTGGTGTTCATAAAGTTGAACCCATAATCAAGCATTTGATTTTGAATCCATAACACCTGTCCACAGCAATTAGCAGCAGCAACATACTCTGCTTCAGTTGTTGAGTTGGCAACCACTGTTTGCTTTTTACATTGCCATGAAATCAACCTTTTGCTAAGAAATTGACAACCTCCTGTTGTAGTTGTCCTGTTCAAAGACTAGGCTCCGCATAATCACTATCTGAAAAGGCTTCCAAGTCAAATGGTGAATCCCTAGGATACCAAAGGCCCAATTTAGGTTGACCTTTCAAGTATCTAAAGATCCACTTTACAACATGAAGATGTGAGACTTTATGAGTAACTTGGAACCTTGTACAAGCACAAAAAGCAAACATTATATCAGGCCTAGAAGTTGTTAAGTACATCAATGATCCAATCATTTGATCTGTATAAGTGAGCATCCACATTCTCAGCTTCTGCATGCTTAAGCAATGGCTTGGAGGTCTCCATGGGAGTACTTACTGTCTTCACAGTTGAAAAATCAAACTTCTTAAAAATTTCCTCCACATACTTGTCTTGGCTAATGAAAATCCCATCATTGCATAATCCGCTGCATATAAATGCAATTAACCTCCCCTCAATCAATACTTTAGAGGTTAAGCATTCCTATACATGCAATCAAATATTGAAATCTGCTAACATCAAATGCTTTTGTGAGTAAATCTGCAACATTCTGATCTGTATGAATCTTTATCATCTGAATAAGCTTCTTCTCATTGGAATCTCTGATAAAGTGATGCCTAATCCCAGTGTGCTTAGTCTTTGAATGAAATACTGGATTCTTAACTATGCAGATGGTGCTTTCATTGTCAATGAAAATCTTGGTATTCATGAAATTATATCCATAATCTAGCATTTGATTTTGAATCTAGAGTACTTGTCCACAGCAACTAGCTGCAGCCACATATTCTGCTTCAGTGGTAGAGTTGGCAACTATAGTTTGCTTCTTGCATTGCCATGAAATCAATATGCTTCTAAGAAATTGACAACCTTGGTTGTGGATTTCCTGTCTAAACTTGCACCAGCATAGTCACTATCAGAATAAGCTTCCAAATCAAATGGTGAATCCTTAGGATACCAAAGGCTTAATTTAGGTTGACCTTTCAAGTATCTAAAGATTCTTTTCACAACATAAAGATGTGAAACTTTATGTATGACTTGGAATCTTGTACAAGCACATACAACAAACATTATATCAGGCCTTGAAGATGTTAAATACATCAATGAGCCAATCATTGATCTATATAAGTGAACATCAACATCTTTAGCTTTTGCATCCTTGAGCAATGGCTTTGAAGTCTCCATGGGTGTACTTGTTGTCTTCACAGTTGAAAAACTAAACTTCTTCAAAATTTCATCCACATACTTGTCTTGACTGATGAAAATCCCATCATCTTTCTGTGTCACTTGTAGTCCTAAGAAGAAAGTTAGCTCACCCATAGAACTCATCTGGAACTTCTTGTGCATCAATTTCTCAAACTCAGTGCATAACTTCTTTTTAGTAGATCCAAAAATGATATCATCAACATATACTTGAACTAGTAGAATATCACTTTTGACTCTTTTAATGAACAAAGTCTTATCTATCTGACCTCTCTGAAATCCATTGTCTAATAAATAGGTAGATAAAGTCTCATACCAAGCTCTAGGAGCTTGATGTAGACCATATAATGCCTTTTCTACCTTATAAACTCTGTCAGGGAACTCTGGATCTTCAAACCCTGGAGGTTGACAGACATAAACTTCCTCTTCAATCTTGCCATACAAAAATGCACTCTTCACATCCATCTGGTATACTACAAAGTCTTTGAATGAGGCATAGGCTAAGAATAGCCTAATTGCTTCAATCCAAGCAACTGGAGCAAAAACCTAATCATAATCTATTCCCTCTGCTTGAGTGTAACCCCGTGCAACCAGTCTTGCCTTGTTTCTAATTACAATACCTCTTTCATCTTTCTTGTTCCTATACACCCATTTAGTACCAATGGCTCTTTTGCCATGTGGTAAATCCATCAAGGTCCAAACCTGTTGTAACTTGAACTACAGAAGCTCTTCTTGCATAGCTTCTATCCAGCTTGGATCTTTTAATACTTGGATTACCTTTTTGGGCTCTTCCTGGGATAAAAAACAAGCAAATAGACAAGTATGAAGGTCTTCATGAGTTTTCCCTTCATAAACAGCACTAATAAATCCTTGTTTATTTGTAGTCTTTGTCATTCTCCTTGTCAGTACACCAGACTGTACATCACCAATCACATAATCAAGTGAATGATCTTTATGGATTCTTGTATTTAGAGTAGAAGGAACTAGATATGTGGTAGTAATGTTGCTCATGTCCACTTTTGTTTCATCACCAAAGAAATCAACATGTGTGGCTGTAGCATTATCTTCAAAAGAAAACATGTCTGGTTCAGTATTAATACTTGACCCGACAATATTAACACCTTGAGTACTGTTTTCAGGCTTCTCTTGATTAGCAATTCCACTTTCTATACATACACCTTCATTATCCTTCTTTTTAGCATCACTAGAAGGTTGTGGTTCATCATTACTAGCATTCTTTAAAGAAGAATCAAATAGTGAACCATCTTTCCACAGTGGCATCAATATGTAGTCTTGGCTAGATCTTGTCTCCTTGCTAGAATGACCTGCACCAATACTTTCTTCTGTACCTACAAGATCATTAGAGTTTGTACCTGCAATAACTGGCACATAATTCATTGATTTTGTCAGAACATCAATATCAAATAGCCACTTTGGTCCATCATCTTCAAGAATAGGCTTATCCTCCAAGAACCTAATATGCAAGTTTTCTTCTACTTTCCTTGTTCTAATGTTGTATACCCTAAAAGCCTTACTATTCATTGAGTATCCAACAAAGAATCCTTCATCTGACTTTCCATCAAACTTGCCTAAATAATCTAAGGTATTAAGAATGGTAACATGACACCCAAATGGTCTCATGAAGCTTAGAGCAGGTGTTCTACCTCTAAACAGTTCATAAGGGGTCTTGTTATGAGGCTTAACTACTAATACCCTATTCTGCACATAGCAAGCAGTATTAACTGCTTCAGCCCAAAATGTAGTAGGTAACTTAGAGTCAGCTAACATGGTTCTAGCAGCCTCAATTAGTGTCCTATTTCTTCTCTCAGCAACACCATTTTGCTGAGGAGTTCTAGCTACACTAAATTCCCTCTTAATGCCTTTCTGTTCACAAAACTCACTCATAACTCTATTTTTGAACTCTGTTCCATTGTCACATCTGATTATCTTTACTTTCTTATCAACTAGATTTTCTATCTCAGTTATAAAGCTCTTAAGAATGCCACTAGTCTCATCCTTAGTTGCTAGAAAGAAAACCCAAGTAAATCTGCTATAATCATCAGTGACAACTAGACAATATTTCTTATTCATTAAGCTGCTCACAAAAGTTGGACCAAACAAGTCCATATGCAACATGAATAAAGGCTAAGTAATAGAGTTTTGAATCTTGTACTTACAAGAAGCTTTGTGTTGCTTTCCCTTAAGTCAAGCAACACAAGTTTGGTCATTTTCAAAACATTTTGTAGGTAAACCTCTTACAAGATTTTCCTTAACAAGTTTATTAATAGTTTTAAAATTTACATGACCTAGCCTCCTATGCCATAGCATTGATTCATCAAGTGTGGGCTTTACAACAAGACAAGTTAAACTCTCTTTAGGAACAATATTCTTCATATCAACACTGTACATATTGTTCTTTCTAGGAACTTTAAGTAAAACCTGACTCTCATCAGCTAACTTAAAGTCAGGAGACAGAACAAAACATCCAGTGTCAGTAAAAAGAACGTTGTTCTTTTTGTCACACATCTGTGAAACACTAAAAAGGTTAAACTGTAACTCCTTGACAAAGTACACATCCTCAAAATCAAGCTTACCAGTTTTAAGAGTTCCTCTACCAGTGATTTTCCCTCCTTTGGTTCCTCCCCCAAAGGTAACATATCCTCCATCAAATTCTTTGAAGTCTGAAAGATAGGACATGTTCCCTGTCATGTGCCTTGAGCATCCACTGTCAACATAGCCTTGATCTTCTTTTTGTGGATGACCCTGCACATAAAAATAAGAAAATTAGTTTCCTTTGGGAACCCAAGCCATCACTGACTTGGATCTGCCTCGTGCATCAACATAATTATGTCTCTTCAAAGTAATTGATGCACTATTAAGTTTGGTAGGTCTCCAAAACCAACATGCTGATGCCTTAACAACATTAACTTGGTTTTCCCTCACAGCATTAACTACTGCTGAATTTGGCCTAGCAGTATTAACTTCTTTTTGCTAGCAGTATAAAATTTTCCCTTAATAGTATTAACTTTTTGACTAGATTTTTTGTTAGTTAATGTTGTTCTTATTTGATAGGGCCTCTTTATAGTTAATTGTGCTGATTTAGAAAAATGTGACATTGGTCTAGAACTATAATCTGTAGTGTTAAGAAGAGTAGTAGTAACAGGCCTAGCAGTATTAACTGCTTTTAGGCCAGTTTTCATTAAAACTGCTCTTGGAACCATGTTCCTGTGAGCACTATGGTGAGTCTTTTTCTCATAATAATTGTAATTTACCCTTGTATAATTATTCCTAGGTTCCACCCTTTCCCTTTGATGGTAATTGCAGTGAGCCTGCAGATGCTCAAAACTTCCACAGACAAAACAAGCTTTATTGTACATCACAAAGTTACTTCCTAGCTGTTGGGCCTTCTGATTATTCCAGATTCTTTTATTTCCCCTAGGACTTTGTGACCTATACATTTCAGCATACTTAACTGGTTTCCTAAATGGTTTTTCTTGTTGTTTAGGTCTAACAAATTCTATTTTAGCAACAGTAGGAAAAACAGTTTTATTCTCTAACTTATCATCTAACATCAACTTCTTAACTAATGGTGCATTAGGAGATTCCCTAACATTATTAGAAGTATCTTCACTAACACTCTTACTAGGCTTAGGTCCATAGCCTTCAAACTCATGTTGATGGAATTCCTCTAGGCCAGAATTGGACAAATCAAACTTTGGGGTTGAAAATAACCTAGTAGGAGGAGGTGGAATAGCATTATAGCTTACAAACCCCACACCCTTTCTAATTTTATCAATTATCTGACTCCCTATTAATTTGTTTAGACTCTTAGAAGCATTATCAAAATTTTCAATTTTAAGTTGATTGCTTTCTTTTTCTTGCTTAAGCTTTTCTAACTCATTTTTAAGCATGCTAATTTCTGAGTCTTTATATGAGATATCTCTTTTAAGAACAGCAAGTTGCTCACATAAAATAACCTCATTCTTTTTGTAAAAGACAAGTTACTCTTCCACAAATGCTAACCCTCTTTTATAAGTAGCTAAATTAAACTCAGATTTGTTAAACTCTATTCTTAAATCATCAAGTAGAGTTTTAAGAGT
This sequence comes from Tanacetum coccineum, assembly GCA_026074375.1. Lineage (NCBI taxonomy): Eukaryota > Viridiplantae > Streptophyta > Magnoliopsida > Asterales > Asteraceae > Tanacetum > Tanacetum coccineum. The sequence goes on from BQNB010013644.1 coordinate 13,483, forward strand.
TTCAAAGATTTTTAGACAAGTTTTGTTATTATGTACCCCAGAGTCTTAAAAAGACATAAGAGCCATGTTTGTAGGGACTTCATCATCTGTCATATAGCTCCAGTCAAAACCAGCTCCATCAATAGCCACTATGGCTTTGGAAGAAGTTTCTTCCACATTTATAGTTCTTCTAGAGCTGTCTTGATTCCTGTTTCTTCTATCTTGGTTCCTAGGTCCTCTTCATTCTTGCGAAAAGTGTCCCATCTTGTGACATGTTGGGGGAAAAAAACACTCACCACCATAAATTTTGTCCCATATCCAGCTGTGTCACTTCCATTGATAGTGATCTTTCTACCAGTTTTTTGGAAAAACCTTCTTGTCCTCATGCCCAGTAATGCTAATTGCCACTTTAAATCCATCTCTTCTATGTCATCTTCATGGATTTGTTCAAGGTCCTCATACACAAGTTAAGACCTGTTTAGTTGACTGGCCAAAAATACATAAACAGTGTCATCACTTAAGTTAGCAGTGCTAACTTGAGTGCTAGCAGGGCTGACTTGAGTGTTAGCAGTACTAACTCCATAAGCAGTATTAACTTCATTAGTACTGTTAGGGGATGACACAAAAGCCATATTTTGAGAACTTGAGCTTGCAGTTCCTTTAACCTCTTGTTCAACAATCTTGAAATTGTTGTAGAGATCATCAAAGCTCATTATGTCTAGATCAGGTTTATTCCTCCAGACCACAACATGAGTATTCCACTCAGAAGGCAGACTTCTAAAAAATTTCAAATTCAGATCTTTTTGTGACATGTGTTCACCTAAGATAGCCAGATGACTTACAATCTTCTGAAGCCTGTTAAAAATAGGGTCATGAGACTCTGTGCTTGGAGCACTAAAGTTTTCATACATTTGCTTCAGAATAGTCTTCTAAGTCTTCTTTGTGGCATCATTACCACCAAATCTTGTTTGTATAGCAGCAAACAAAGTCTTAGCATCCTTGTACTGATTAAATATCATTAGATGTTCATTAGGAAGTGCCATCAATAACATACTTCTTGCCTTCACATCATTCTTCTTTTCAGCCTTTTCTTCATTAGTTATAGGACCTGGTATTAGTGAAGTTGAGGTACTATCAGCATTTGTTGTTGTTTGAGGTACTGGTTTGAATGAGTTTCCATTCTCTATGACATCCCATTGAGCATAGTCTTATACTTGAAAGTATTGCTTAATCCTTAGCCTTCACATATCATATTCATCCTGTTTGAGAATGGGCAACTTTGCAGTAGTAGTGTTTTGTGCAGTTTCTAGATCCATATCTTCCTTGTGAGTAAAGAGTTCTTCTTGTTAGTTTCTTCTAGATCAAAGTTTCAGAACACAAGCTTTGATACCACTTGTTGATCCCAACTTAAGATCGATTCCTTAGCTTGTAAAGGTTAAGTTACTTTGGATAGATCCAAAACAACTATGGTAGAAACGTTGTAAATACTAAAGAGTATGCGGAATCTACTCTTTAATACTTAGAAGAATATTAATGAAACATTAAACTGTATAAACAATGATATCACTGAAGAGCTCTAATATTATTATTATCGATAATAGGAGTACTCTGTGTAGTACTAGGGTTTACAACCTTGAAGCTATATATCAAAAACGTATGAATGTGTATGTGTATTTAGTACATTGAACTCTATACCCTATGACCTCATTTTATATACCAATGAGTCCTAACAGGCTTACAATATTTTCCTAAGTTATCATGATATTCTAAACAAATAACTTATACGTATCTTTTACAAAAATATCTCATAATTATCCCGTAAGTAATCTTGATAAACAATCTTCATCTTAATCCTTTCTCTTGTCTTTATCCTTCTGACAGTAGAAACTCTTCTAGTAGTTGTAATACTTCAGCAGTTGTAAGTAACAGCATTAACTTTTATTCCAGCAGCACTAACTGTGTTCAAGCAGTAGTAACTACTTAGAATATTTTCTTTATTCTTCATCAGCAGTACTAAGTTACACTAGCAGTACTAACTTTATGCTAACAGTTGTAACTTTACTCAAGCAATACTAGCACTACTAAGTTACACTAACAGTAGTAACTTTTATACTAGCAGTATTAACTACTTAGTAGTATTTCTTCCAAGTCTCTGATCAGTCTTAACTTCCATTAGCAGTAGTAATATATGCTAGCAGTAGTAACTCTAACCTTAATAGCAGTTACTTCTAAACAGCATCAAGAAGATTTTAATCCCAACACATTTCGCGGGAATAAGTGAATAACCGTTTTCCAAAGCAATGAAGGGTTATAGGACGACATATAAAAGTCGCGCTCTCACCAACTGAAAAACTTCAAAACAACAGATTGTGAAGCAACATGTGCAATTCAAAATCAATAAGGAGAGTGTTTAAATTCAAAACCAATTAGTAAAATTTTCAAGTGGGATCGAAAACTAAGTCGAGTCCCGACATCAAAAGATAACAAAGTGAAGTCACGAGAAAGTCTCGGAGATAATCATATAACAGCGATGTTTTCATCATATATATATATATCAAAATGATTTTATCATATCGCATCAAAATGCTCATAAAAATTAAACTCTTCGGAAGTCGCGAATATCAAAACATATATATAGCCTCAATTACACATATAGGCAGAGATTACCGTATATTTATTATATATATTTTATATTTAGTATATATATATATATATTTATTTTTATATATATTTATTATATATTTTACAATGTATATAATTCTTATATAATTATTACTTATACCAAGTGTATTCCACTTGTCGCGCACATAATATGCAATCAAAGCATCACATAAGGCTTCTAAGGATAGGGAATAATATGCGCGCGGATATCGGACAACGGTGAAAGACTAGTGAAATTTTCCAAAAACAGTTGTAGTCCAAGTTTTGTAAAATGACTTAGTTCACAACAACTCTTGCTCTGTTACCACTCTGTAACACCCCCAAAATACGATACGCAGCGGAATACAACTTTTGGGGTGCTACTTCATAATACATACACACGAGTTCCAATAACGTTCAGAGATACGTTTATAAAACAAAATTTATTTTATTTATAAGAAATATCAGAGTTACATAGGTCCCAACACCAAGTGGAATTTTTATTCTAAAAGTAACAACATGACTTGGTTTCTAAAAACATTATTTTAATTTTTGACACTACTTCACCGAGACACCGTCCTTGATATCCGCGATCAGTCCCATCCAAGCTATTGGTACGAGTCGAAACACACTATATATATAATATAATATATAAGTATATAAGGATAGTAACAATTATAGTATAGTAAGTATTTTCCGTCGGGTTCTAGAAACAAACTTTTAACCAAAGTTGTCTCAAAAACCTCCTGGGTCGTCTTCGTTCGACAAAGTGTGAATTGAAAATCGGAAACGTTCGTGATCGCGCGTTTTGAATGGTTTAAAATGATTTTGATTTGGGTTCCTAAATCCTACTTGACATATTGATAAAGTAAATGAAAGCATAAAAACGAGCAAAACAATAAAAACAATTAAACATGTAAAGCATTAAACAAAAATGAGTATTTAAAACGAGACAAATAAGCAAGCATAATAAATTCAATATTAAATTTGCAAACTTCTAAAAATAAATCCTACATTAAAAGAAATTATATTTTTTATTATTATTAATTTTATTTATTTATTTTTTAATTTTTTTAAAAACATTAATCTAAATAAATATCGCAAATTAATAATCTCTAATCATATTTTTAATCCGCACTAATTTCTAAACATTAAATGAGCAAATAAATCAACTAACTAAATATGGCAAACATTATAACATCAAAAGATAAAAATAAGTCTACACTAATTAATTGAAAAATGATTAGAAAATGGAACCAAATTGAAGAGCCGCAAGTAAACGATAACCACCTAATTTATTTAGCTAAAGAAAATAATTAAATTCTATCTAGCTAAATAAACCCTTAAGCTCCACGCCTCATGAGTTGACCGGTACCAAAAAGTAACACAAGAATAAACCAACTGTTAACATTATAATAGTTATAAAATCATTTCAACAATTTGCAATTTTACTAAGTCTGTTCTAATGTTAATATCTAATTCAAACGAGCCCACTGATTCAGTTTAAACAGGCCCAAACATTCGCAAGCCCAAGGTTAATCAGACGAAACCCATAACAAAACACAATTATACTCAAATAAGACCCAACAACTAGAATAAGGCATAGTCGAAAATTCCACTAATCTGATCACAGCCTAACAAATCAAATGTGCCCAGTAGCAAGTAATAAGAAGAGTTACAATTTCTTTTACAGAACTAACATGCTCAATTACTTACAGGCCAAACGCAACAAAGATTGCTTTCTTAACAAAAAGGATTATTTTTAAGTAATATGCTTAGTCACAAATATAAACAAATCTGATAAGTCATACAATCGATAAAGCAAACACAAGAAATAAGCTAGCAATTTGTAAATGAGACTTAATCGATTTAGCACTAATCACTAGAAAACGAGACAACAACCTTAAACTTAAGCAAATGAAACTAAACAAAGTTGACTATATAAGCAAATCTAACAACCTAAATAACCCAAGGACGAATTAAGCAAAATAAAACGATGACAACTCTAAGGAATAATAAGCTAAACGAGATCCACAACTAAATATGCTTAATAAGCCTTACATAAATGAAATAAGCACTCAACCACACTAGTTAGCAAACGAAAATCAACAAGATTAGATTTAAAGACCTGCCAAGTCATATTAATGAGATCAATCGACCAAAATGTAAATAGCGAAATAACTCCATAAAGATCCAAACTAGCAATTTAAGCTCATTCTAAACCAAGTAAGCTATTTAGAAGCTTATCTTCTCAGAAAATAAGAGTTCCTAATATCTCTAAGATGATATAAGCATGAAAATAATCTATTTTAGAGCTTATCAAAACTTATTAATTAGAAAAATACTTGAAAACTTTTGGTAATAAATCAAATTAGCTTGGAGAGCTAATAGGAGTTATTATTTAAGCTTTTAAGAACTTTCGATACTAATAAGCCGCATAAATAAGCATGAGAAAATAGCTTAATGAATTAGCCATCACGAAAGTAAAGAGAAACGAATGATTAAGCACCAAATAAGCAAACTGAGATCTATAATCAACTTTGAACCAAATTTATTACATCATGTTAAAAAGCTTGTGAAATAAGCTAGATACAATAAGCCAGAAAAACGAAATAAGCTATTATTAAAAAGAAATAAGCTAAAAATTAGAAAAACTAAACTAAAAAAAACTAAAAGCTAGCTGTCCAAATAGAGGGGAGTGTCCTGCTTTTATATGGCCAAGAAGGGTTGAAACTGTAATTTGAGCTCCAATTATTAGGGAGATAGAGTGTACCAATCATTAGCCCTTTGTTTCACGTAACACACGGAATTGTGAATACGAAGAATATAGATTCAAGGCAGCGTGCTTGAATATGCCATCGTGATACTATAGAATGCTTCAAAATTGTAAGGAATGCATTTTGTCCGTTTGATCAGACTTGTAATGAATTTGGAGACTTATAACAAAACATTATCCCCATAGGTGCAATTTGCTATTGCCTTTTTATTAGTAATGAAAGGCAGCAAAGTTGTGGAGTAGCAATTTAATTACTGCTCACGTGAGGTCTTCATTTTATCTATAATTTTTGCAATTTGTTCATAAAAATGTACATATATGCCTATGACATTTAATTGGGCCTAACTTGGGCTAAGCTGGTCCGGCCCATAAAAAAAAGTGGTCGACAGGGTTGGCCCAATAAAATCCGAGAGGGCAAAACCGTTGGACTCTGTTCTACCCCCCCACCAGAGCCATTCTTGATCCCAGTGCTCGGTATTTGTGTCTGGTTTTTTTTCTTTATTTTTGTACATATCTTTAATCTATCCTTACCTGCTAACAAACCAAAAACACAGAATATATTGCCGTATTTTATTTATTAAGTTTTTGGTCATTAGTTGGGTTCGCCTTAATAAGGTAAAAGTATGTATAAAATAGCAAAGACCAAATTCCCCTATACTAAAGAATTGCCGTGTCCTCACGCAATGTAATAAATACACTTAGAAAACTAAGAATCTCGATCCCTCTCGACTAATTACCTCGAAAATTAGCTAAGTGTTATGCGAGAGGTAATTAAGAAGAACAGAGTTTAGAGAAGGCCTCATTTTTACCACTTTATTGAAGATAAACGCCTCATTACTACGTAATATGTTTGTTTTTTCTCTATTTTCTTTCTCTCGTCATTTTTTTAGTTCTAATATATTCATATTTTAAATTATAGCAACTAACCAATTAGACTTTTTGTAATTTTCATAACCGATATGGAACCAAAGAACAAGATGCAGTTTCGATCCGAAAAAGCCCCCCAAAAAGAGATAAATTCATCGTTCCTCACACTTTTCACTCGCTCCAAACCAAGCTTAAAACGAAATCACAGTTAAATATTAGTTAAGATGCTAACACTACTCATATTTGCAATTTGTGAACTTTTCACTCCCGATAATTATTATATCTTAGGTGAATGTGCTATTTTGAATTTCAACCATGGATCAACGTTTTGCAAAATATCTATTGTTTCACGACTTCCAGTCCCAAGAATACTGAGCTTGAAGCGGAGAGATCATCACCATAAGCGACTTTCGACTCGGCACATCCAACCTTGCGCTAAATGACCACATTTTTGACGACTCCCACCAAAGTGGTCCTTACTAGTATCTAGGGACATCAAGGACCTTAGTTTATCAAAAACTCTTCAGTTTTCCGATTCACATTAGCTTAAAATAGAATTATCAAAGTTTAACAAACATATTTAAAATTTACAAAAGTGATATATTTATTAATTCACGACTTACAGAGTTAAACATAGTATGCAATTATAACCCTCGACCTTTAGAAGGTCTGCAACATTGGTGTGAGAGCCGCAAGATGCAGCAAATTTTATCAATCTCACGCATTTTCATGTCTTACTATGGCTTTCTTAGAAGAAATCACTAAACCACATCGCGTTGTAGCATCGGCAAGAGGCTGCTAAAACTTTGATATCACCGCACAGGTTTTATTTAATTATCATTTCTAACATTTTTTTATATTATTATTTTTAATAAATATATATCTAAAAACTTCTTTTATGAAAAACATTATAATGTATAAATTAAAACTTAAGACTACAGTTTTTTTTTTGCTATATTCTACATCAAAAATTTATTGATTTAAGTTTAATCACCAAAAACAGCACCATTATGTAATCCGATATATGTTTAGGACTTAATGGAGAAAAAATCCACAAATTACATACATTGAGCACTAAAGATTTCGCAAATACTCCTTGCATAGCATCCACTTCATACTTAATTCTATCTAATCATTTTTTCGTTCTTGCTATGCATTTCCTCCGCGAACGCTTAGCCTAAAAAGTTAAAGGAACAGCTAGAGCTCTACATCTGCACGCTTCGTGGTGCGCAAAATTTACTCTTATTCTACCTCGCCAGGAAATTCAACATTGTGTCAAAACACTTATTTTATTTTTGAAAATTTTTAAATGTTTTCATTTTTTTTGAATATTGGCGTCGATAAAAAACGGTGATTCACTGAAAACAAACGGCTGCAGTGCACAATCAAACGTGATCGATTCTTCCTCCCCCCACCATTACTAAAACTACAATTCTCTCAATGTGAAACTGATACCCGCCATACTAATGTCATAGGCAAAAAATACTCGATATACCACAGGGTCTCTATGCAAATCAAACCATTTATTAAAGTATAACTAACGATAAATGTTTAGTCGATAAGATTTTAGGATATCGTAATCCCTAAAATGAAGCAGAGGATTTGAAGCTCGACTGTAATGATGACCAAAACCATGAGCACGAAGTCTTAAATGATCCGGGCAATCTCTGGTACAAAAAAAATCAATAAAAACGAAACACCGAGAAAAGAAAAATGCGGGACCTCCTACTATCATTTGTTAGAAATAGATAAGAAGGGATAGAAAATGTCCTTGTTTTTCTGGATAAACCCGATCCCCGACTTTGACTCGAACCCTAAATTAGTGTCCATGGAATCAAATGGAAAAGAAAATCCTCAATTGGCTTGGCATTAAAGTGTGGATAAACATTAAAGCACATGAAAGTTCAATCCCGTATAAAGTGCCACTACTCGTAGTGAATGTCGGGTGTTAAAAATGGTCCGACTTTAAGTGGAAATGCCGGGGTTAAAAATGGTATCCTCATTTTTGGTGGAGGAAAGTAAGGTAGAAACCACAGGGTAGGTGAGAAACGGGAGAAGAGTCCGAATGAAAAATGTGAAGGAATCGTCATCTTCAACATTTGGAGATAAAACAATCTCACCTCATCCTGGGTCAAAACATTCGTCTTCATTAAGCTCATCAAAATTGTTAATCACGTCCGCATCAGGTTCAAAATTTAAGCAAATCTCAACATCCGGTGGTTCCGGAGGAGGACGAGGAAATGACGGATCAAAATGAAATGATTCAAACTCAGGAAGTTCCAAAAGAGGATCATTTGTCGAATTATCAGAAATTTCGTCCATAACAACGCTAGTCAACCCTCCCTGATCGGGCTCAACCTCAAAAAGAAACGAATCATACTCAGGAAGAGAGTTATTAGCATGAGTAGTGGTACTGCCACTTCTCGTCTCTTCCGTATGATCGCTAAAAGTCTCGAACTCAGGTAAAGAGTTATCCGAGAAAGAGAAAGAAGTATCGGACTTCTTAAAGAACGAATTACTATCCGTGACAGAGATAGGGACTGAGGAAGGAGACTTGAGCACACGATCAGGAGTAGGGTTGTCATTCAAAAATTCAATATTAGTAATAAGACGACTTATGTTTAACAATTTCTCACGAAGAATAACGTCTTGGATTTGAAGAATATCTTCTAAGTCAAACTCTTCCTTCTCTTGATCAACATCATTCACCTCCTCTAAGCTAACGATCTCCAAATCGGGAGGTGATGCTTCAACGTACTCGATGTCCTCAAAATCATCGTCATCACTTGAAGTATCATCATTGTTGGAATTGACGACAATCTCAGAGTGATCTTTGAAAGCTTTAAGAGGGGTAGGGTTATCACAAAGAGGCACATCACACACACCGTCAGAAATACCCTCGGACTCACTTGGGATCAGGACAAGCTCCTCAACACTAGACTTTATTACTTCGTCCGATTCCGTTGCCGGAATAGTGTCAAGATGCTCATCCTCCATTATGAGAGAGTCAACGGCCTCCTTGGTTGATAAAACGGGTGTGATTGCAATACACGGGGGAAGTCCAGAAATAATAACATCTTTCAAGGGAATAGAACTTTCCTCGTCCTTGTCATCATCAAAGCAAATGGTAATCTTCCAATATCGATCTTTAGCCGCTTTATCTTCCGTAATTCCCTTTTCTTCTTCCTCCTTCTTTTGTCGAACACTTTCACTCCAAGCTTAAAAAGCAATTCGTAATTCTTCCATACCTTTTTCAAGAGGAGTAGGATCAATTACGGGAAGTGACTGGGGTAGAAGTTGGTCAAAACCAAAAGATTTAGGATCATAGCAAGAATTTGCTCGTGATAATAATCTTTATTCATTGGTTGACATTGGTAAGTTTCATGAGGAGGATGATAAATGACGAGATACTGTGGGGGTTGAACTTAGTCAAAACCGAAAGAATTAGAATCATAGCACTGATTAGGTTCGTAATAATTTTGATTCATCGGTTGACATTGAAAACTCATATGAGGTTCCCCGCAGTTTTCACAATAAGGCTCATCGAAAATCAATTGATCACATTGAAAAGTCTCGTGAGGACCTCCGCAACGGGTACAACAAAGATATTGTTGTTGAGAATTTTGTGGGATATTAAAGTCTTGATCGTAACACAGTTTCGGATTATAGATAAACGGAACTTGAGGTGAACAATTGTAACCATAATAAGCATCGTTCCCACAAATCTCATAAGAATACATCGAGGGTTGCGGAGGTGGGTTGAAAATGTTAGGAGAATCATCAACAAAATTAGGTTTGGAATCATAAGTGAATGAATTCTCATCTCCAGAACAGGATGTCGGGTGAACACTTGACAAAATCTGTAAGAGCTCATTAACGGTTTGATTGTTGCATGGTTCCGGTTTAGAGATAACCGTAACTTTTGGAGAAAAATTATAGCCAATATGAGTACCTTTCCCACAAGACTCATAAGTACATCGTTGACAAAAGATATCGTCAGACGAATCACCACACCCGTAACAACAATGATCAATGTGTGGAGGACTTTGCGAGGAATTTTTATCGGGGTCTTGATTGACAACGAATGGCTCTTGATTTTTATTAACAAAGTTAGTATCGTCATCGGATGACTCGTAAGTGTCTTGGAAATCTTGAAAAACTTCCTCAAGTGTCTTTCGTATTAGAGAACATTTTTGACAATATAGACCATGAACCTGGTCTCCACACTTGAGACAAAAATTTTTTTCGAAAAATAAGGGGTCGTTGAGACAGTCGTGTATGGGAACAGAGAATCTTGTCTTCAAGACACCTTTAAACAACCACGGTTACCTAGTACAAAGCTCCACAAGATGTAGCATGTCTTCAATCGCAGTAACGATAGTCGAATGACGCCATAAGAATTAAACAATATAGAGGGTTAAGAAAAGAATTAAATGGATAAGAAGAAAAAGAAGATTATTTTTGGTTTTTTAAGCTTTTTAAACAACATATTTTATTAGAGGACAAAACGAGATCGAACAACTTAAACCAATAATCAACTTGTTTCACGGTAGCTCTCTAAAAGAAAAACGCACAAAGGAGCGGAGGAGCGGGAAAGCGCGAAGCTATTAAAAACCTTCTCCTTTCGGGTCGTAGTTCCTCGGAACAACCCTCCTTATACCCCTCTTGTAGTTTGTTAATCAATTAAAGGTGAGCCGTACCTCGCAAGTGACACAAAGGCAAGTTTTAATCTTTTGTTCGGGAACTTATTATGATAATGCTTCAGTTGAAAGCATTATATTGATGATGATTTTTATTTATTATTATGGACAATGTTTTTATATTTTTGGGTTTTTCTTGTTTATATAATAAAAAGAAATGAAAAATATTTTTGTATTTTTATATTTTTATAAAAATAAGAAGAAAATATTCACAAACGAGAATGATAACTTCACGAAGAAGGGTCTTCAAAACACTAATCTTCGAACGAAACACGATAATCGTACACACTTCCCCGGCAGCGGCGCCAAAAACTTGATACGCGCCAAAAATTTGATACGCTCCGAATTAATAAGCTACAAGATTATGCTAATATTTTTGGTTTTATTTTGACAGATTTATAACAATAATAAGCAAAATGAAATTTAAACTAACAAGCATACTCAATAAGCATCAAATAAGTATACTAGGCAGAAATTAGCAAATCTAAACTACAAATAAGCAATCAATAAGCAGATTAAGTAGATTTAAGCTAATAGAACAATTATAACTAGAAATTTAAATGACAACTAAGAATAAGAAAAGGAAAAGAGAAATGTACCTACACCTCAGCTAAACAGAGGTGAATGCTCACTTGAGCTTAATCTACAAGCTCTGGCTTGTAAATAACAAGCCAGTAAAGTCCAATAAGCCCTTCCCAAACTGGCTTATCATCCATTTATAAGCTGAGGTACATTTAGGGGAGGAAATAAGTATCAAATAGCTTAGTTAAGCTTTGAGAGCTTAACTAAGTGACAAGCTAGCTTAAGAGTAATAGAGAGCTTATTAAGAGCTTAAGATATTATTTAGCAAAATTCATAAAAGTAAAAACACAATTTTAAAGTAAAAATTCAACTTCATTAATAAGAAAAGGATTACAATGCTTTTATAGAAAGATTACATAAAAAAATGAATAAGCTGGAAATAAGCTAAACTACACTACTCTAAATTATCCTACTCCTATATATCTTTGTGAGAGAGGAGAGCTCTCTATTTATAAGGCAAGAGTGAAGTTTCTAGCCCTTCTACACGCTCCTCTTGATCTTCTAATCATGACCATCCATTTAATACCAATCATTGGATCTCAATCTTAGCCGTTGGATTGGAATGTGAGCACATGGATTGCCACGTTGGCAATCCAATAATTGGCTACCCTTGTGCTTCTTTTGCACTTGTTTTTAGTGTAAGATTCCCTTCTAAGTGTGTTTGTTTGAAACCCATGTGTCCTCCCTTGTGTACTTTTGACCAATCATAAGCTCTTGATGACGTTTCCCTTTGCTAGCATGGATCTTGGTGTTAGAATCTTCGAGCCACGTAGTTAATTGAAGGGAAATGGGTTTAACCCTCTAATTTTCATGCAGAGTTATTTGGGGGAGATGGTGAATAGTAAAACTACTTTTCCCGCACCCCAATTCCTTTTATAACTTGTTTGTTTGACCCGGGTTTAAACGAGTTGAAAGGATTTATTTTATACACTTAACGACCGTTAGTCTAAATTAACAAAAGACTAACGGTGTTACTCATTTAGGGTTTTGTGGGTAAATGAGTTCTATGGGAGAACTTTCTTTCTTTCTTTTTGGTGACTTAGGGTTCAACAGAAGGAGTGCTGGGATCTTATCAAGCCAAAGATAAATATGTGGCTGTGATTTTGAAAAAGTTTGATTTTGCCTCCTTTCTTTTGAGCAAAAATAAAATAAAAAAATAAAATATAAAAAGGGACAGCAAGCACTTAATGGGACAAACAAGGCATTAATAAGGTGAAGATGCTTGAGGAGTGGATGTACCACTTTTTTAGATCAATGATTGGATCGTGATTTACTTAACAACTTATAGACCAAACATAATGTTTGATGTTTGTGCATGTGCAAGGTTACAAGTTACTCCAAAGACTTCACATCTTAATGCTGTGAAGAGGATCTTTAGATACTTAAAGGCCAAAACTAATTGGGCCTTTGGTATCCTAGAGATTCACCATTTGACTTGGAAGCTTTTTCTGATAGTGACTATGCTGGAGCTAGTCTTGACAGGAAATCCACAACAGAAGGTTGTCAATTTCTTGGCAAGAGATTGGTTTCATGGCAATGTAAGAAGCAGACTATTTTTAAAAAGTGGCAACCTAAACACTGGAAACAGAGTATGTTGCTTGAGCTAACTGCTATGGACAGGTGTTATGGATCCAAAATCAGATGCTTGACTATGGATTCAATTTTATGAACACCAAAATTTACATTGATAATGAAAGTACATTTGTATTGTGAAGAATCCAGTGTTCACTCTAAAACCAAGCACAATTTAGTGTTAAAATGACCATTTCATTAGAGATTCTTATGAGAAGAAGTTGATACAAGTAATCAAGATTCACACAGACCAAAATGTTGCAGATCTTCTCACAAAAGATTTTGATGCTAGCAGGTTTAACTTTCTAATTGCTAGCATTGGATTACTCAATCTCTGAGGCTTAAACTAGTTCTTAATTTTTTTCTGGGTTATGCATTAATTATGGAAATTTCCTCATGAATTCTCACATGTCTATCTAGTCTTTTCTAGTGTGCTTGTGATGAATAGAGGCATGTTGTTGTATAATTATTGAAGACATAGTTAAAACAGCTGGGGTAAATGTTAATACTGCCAAGATAATTAGTACTGCTAGTTATACTTAAGACTGCTAGTTAAAACTGTTAGTCATAATTAAAACTGATAAACAAGAAAATACTTTGGAGTGTGTATTTTTGGCATTGGACTAACATTTACAAGCTAAGCATATTGAGTATTTGGTATTGAATTTAGGGGAGGCTTATGATGTCAATATGCAGTCAAGAATTGATATGTAACATCAAACACAAGTGTGTGATGTGTCAAACACCTAGGCAAATCAAAAGAGGTCGGGACACTAAGATACCTCAGTCTAGTGGTCCCCCTGAAAAAGGTTGGTGATGAGGCTGTCCCATAGGAGCTTGGGTGATAAATTGGAAAAGGGGCTGCACTACTGAATCCTAGCTTAGAGGCGGAACAGGACAGTGGTAACATAAATTAAGACCAAGTCATGGCAAAAACACTTAATGAAGCCTAGTCCTAGGGAATTGGTTTCAGGTAGTTGGTCCCAGGTGCCAAGATACCATATTGGGGGTGTAGATGCTCAAACTAGGTTTGGGACTACATCTAAATAGTCCAATGATCCACATCTCTCAAAACTTAACACATTTAGAAGTGGGGAGGACAATATGCAACTAATGGATTTGATGGCACATTATACAAAACTGTCTATATTGGTGAGCTCAAAAGAAGAGAGATTTGTGATATAAAAATAGAAAGAGTGATATGGTGAGCCAAAATAAATGAGAGATTCAGCGAGCTTTAAAAAAAATAAATAGAAAGAGAGAAGTGTGTATGAAAAACAGAAAGTCAGTTTCAGTGAGAAAAAGAAAATGAGAGTATTGTGAGATGAAAAATAGAAAGGGTGCTTGTGAGAATCTAAGTCTATGATGGAAATGCTTGTTGGAACATCATTGGTGTTTATACTGCTAGGCATGAACTTAATACTACCAGTATCAAGTTAGTACTGCTAGGCATATTTTAATGCTGCTGGGTGAAGTTAATACAGCTAGGTTTAAAGTTAGTACTGTTAGGATAAAATTAGTACTACTGGGTAACCGTTAGTACTGTTTGTGCAAGAACATATTTTTTTATTTATTTATAGTCGTTGAGATTTTTACTGCCAACAACTTGCTCATAGGGGTTATGATTTTAGAAAATCTATTGATTTTTTCTTTTTTTCTCTATAAGGATTTCTTCCTTCATAAATAGATTCAATCTTATTAAGTCAGTAATTAAAACCCTAGGCGCTCTCAATTAAAATTTCAATTAACTTTACCAAAATATCATACTTTATCTTCAAAACAAACATAAAAACCAGCCCAAGAAAGAACTCTTATCTTAACTCACTCACTAATGGCTCATTTGGAATTCTGTGATACCCATAACATGGTCGCTTTCTTAAACAAATTAGAGGGAAGTAAAGATTTTCATCAGATAATTAATTTTCTCAATCTAAGTCATATCAAGTATGCCCTTACGAAAACCTACTAATATACTATTACACTAGTCAATTTGGGAAATCTGCTCTGCAAGCACCTCAAAGAATAAAGAAATGGAGATAACTGCTACCATTGATGGAAGAGTCAAGACTATTATTGAAGCATCAATAAGAAGGCATCTCAAGCTAGAAGATTCAGATGGTATTCCCACTTTACCTAATGCTAAAATGTTTTGAGCAAACTCGCTCCTTAAGGGGTATGGCATCTGATTATGACAAGGTTTGACCTCCAAAACGGTCACTTTTCACCTCAATGGAGATTCTTAATACATACTATTCTTCATTGCCTAAGTCTTAAGAAGACTGCTTGGGAGCATTTCAGTAGCAACATAGCTACTGCTATCATTTGCTTGACAACAAATAGGACTTTTAACATTTCTAAGATGATTTTTGAAGGTATGTTGAAAAACTTGGACAGTAGGTCAAAATTCCTAATGTATCCTAGATTCATTCAAATCTTTTTATTCAAGCACAAAAGGACACCTTCTCCTCACAAAAAGAAACCTAGTTGCTATACCCTCACACAAAAAAACTATTCAACAACATGAGAAGGGTTTCCAAGGGTTATATTCAGAACACAAAAAGGGCAAAGGTTACAGGTAAACATTCCACTATTTTCAAGCATACATGTTCAAGGTCCAATTCAGCAGGGTGAAGGATCCACAGTCCCAGTTGAGTCCTATCACTCCTTCATCTACCTCACAACCACCACTTTCATAACCCTCTAGGGTACCTACACCACCCCATGATTCACCTCTCCCGGGAGGTCACACACCTGGAAGTGATGAGGGTAGTATGACACTTAATGAATTGACAGTTCTTTGTACCTAATTGTCAACAAAAGTGGAAAGCTTGGAGTAAGATTTAAAGCAAACCAAGAAGGTATATAGTAATGCTTATACCAAGCTCATCATGAGGGTGAATAAGTTGGAACACAAAGTTAAGTCAAGGAAACCTAGAAGAAGGGCAATAGTGGTTATATCTGATACTGAAGAAGATTTAGAGGATCCTTCCAAACAGGGGAGGAGAATTGCTGAGATTGATCAAAACCCCTCTATTTCATTGGTACAAGATGAAGGAAATTTATGGATTCAAGAGGATGTTGAGATTCAGGGGAAGACTAGTGTTGATACTGAGATACTTTTAGATCAAGAAAAGGCTACTGAACTAGTGGAAGATCTTGGTAGTGGTGAAAAGGGTGAAAAAGAAATTAGTACTGCTAACATATCAGTTAGTACTGCTAGTGCGACTCCTGAAGTTAGTACTGCTGCTGAAAATTTAGTGTACATCAGTAGGAGTGCAGAAAAGAGAAAAGATAAAGGAAAAGCTATTATGAAAGAAGATGAATCTGTTCAGAAGAAGGCAAAGTAGCAACTAGACCAAGAAAGACTTAGGCATGAAGAAGCTATTAGATTACAAGAACAGATTAATGAAGAAGAAAAACAAAGGATTGCTAGGGATGCAAAAATAGCTAAACAATTACAAGAAGAATTTGATAGAGCAAGACAAGAATAAGAAGTTATAGCTGAAGCTGATCAAGCCCATGATATTGCAAAAGGAGTTGGATAAAAGGGAAGAAGTTGTGGCTAAAACTACTCAAGCTTATGATATTGATTGGAGTGATCCTGCTGTGCTCAGATATCATGCACAACAAAATAGATCTTTCTCTAAGCTGAAGTAAGGAAGGAACATGTCATGTATTTGAAGAATCAGGGAGGATATAAGCGGAGTCATTTCAGAGGGATGAGCTATAAAGATATTAGACCTATATTTGAAAGAGTATGAGATCAAAATCAATCTTTTATACCTAAAGATTCTAAGATTGAAAAGGAAGTAATGAAGAGATCTGGATTTGATTTTCGGAAGCCACCTGCTAAAAGACAAAAGATTAGAGAAGTTTCAGAGTCAGTTGAAGAACAATCTGCATGAAAAGAAAAAGAAGTATCAGAAGAAGAGCTAAAGAAACTGTTAGTGATAGTTCCAGTAGAAGAAGTGTACATTGAAGCTCTACATGTTAAATATCCAATTATTGACTGGGAAGTTTTCACTAAAGAATCAAGAAGTTACTAGAAAATTATAAGAGTTGGAAACCATACAGAGGTCTATCAAGTTTTTGAAGACATGTTGAAGAGATTTGATAAAGATGACCTGGAGAAGCTTTGGGATTTGGTTAAGAAGAAGTTTAGTTCAACAGAGCCTACAATTGATAAAGAGAAGGTATTATGGGTTGAACTAAAGAGGTTATTTGAACCAAATGATGATGATACACTATGGAAGCTTCAGAGATATATGCATGATCCTCTGAAATGGAAATTGTATGATATATGCTGTGTTCATCATGTGTCTACAGAAAGAGGACATGACATCTTCATGCTAGTTGAAAAAGATTATCCACTAACAAGAGCACTTATAACAGTAATGTTGGCTAACAAACTTCAAGTTGATGAATCTTCAGATATGGCAAATGAGCTGTTAAGGAAAATCTTCTATTAGGTAGAAAGACCAAGAACTTTAAGTGTTTGAAAGAATTCTCTCAGAGCCAAAAGGTTTTTGAAACTTGATGATTTGAAGGTAAATCACAAGTTTAGGGGAGGATTGTTGGGAATTAAGGTCTTCTATAAAGTTTATACTGCTAGCTCAACTTAGTACTGCCAAGCTTAAAGAGTTTGTACTGCACAGATTATAACTACCAGTACTAACTGGTTAGTACTGCTAGAGCAAAAGTTAGTACTGCCAGTACTAACTTAATACTGCTGAGAAGAAGTTAATACTGCTGAAGACTTAAGACTGCATGAAGATAAAGACATGTGAAGGATTATGTAATGGATTGTTCAAGTATATATTTATTAGATACGGAAGATATGTATAAGATTATATATTTAGAAGATATGTTGATATCTTTTAGAAGTTTAAAAGATTTGTACTCATCTTGTAAAGGACTCCTTGGTGTATAAAATGAGATCCATGAGGTATGGTTTTAGATACTAAGTTTTTCCATAGAATCATACTTCAAGTAGTAATACCTATCACTACATTAGAGTGATAGTATTAAATATTTAAAGTTATTGTGTTGGTTATATCTTTCAGTGTTGTCAACTTTACTTTACTATTTAATTGGAGTATACTTCTTAGTGGTATAAACTAGATTCCGCATAGTTTATATCATTCACTCAAAGTTTCATTTTTAGTATTTTTGGATTTATTCAAGGATACTAAACCTTACATCAAGCTAAGGAGTTAAAGATCTATTCATTTGGATCAACATAAACAGCTATGATCAAATAACTATGAGTATTTTATTCATTTTAATTAAACCGCCATGACCAAACAGCTACGAATATTTTATTCATTTTAATTAAACCGCTATGACCAAACAACTACGACTATTATATTTATTTGTAATCAAACCGCTACCAGTTAAGAAAAATTAGAAATAGCAGTTTGGATTATTTTAATAATAAAAATAATCTTCATCAAACCGCTACCTCGTAGCGGTTTGCCTGCTCAAATAAAATATTCAATTAGACAAATCGCTATCATGCAGACCTAAACAAACCGCTATCACGCAAAACATGTCAAACCGCTATTAAGAAACTACAAACCAAACCGCTATCTAGAACCTAAAATGCAAACACATTCAAGTACCATCTTACGCACTACGTGACTAGCATATATAGGTTCCAATATATTCCTAAGTGTTGCAGAGAACACATACACGCTTAACAACAACTAACAACAACAATTTGACTATTAAAATTCAATCAACACACGAAAAATCATCAAACCAAGATCATAGACAATTAGGGCATGAATTGAATCAACAAATAAGCATCCTTTAACATAGAAATAGCCCATTTCCCAGCAATCCACACATCATTCCAAACACTCTCATTGGTTTTTGACAGGGATAACCACTTAAATCAATCTAGGCTCCTAAAGTGTTATAGAGACCATGATCAAGCAAATATATACTAAATTTAGGTCCTAGCCGCATGTATCCCACCCACCAATTCACAATTTCAAACAACACACAAGATTTAGATGGAACCCTAGGTCGAATCTAGACATGTAAGCCATTTAAGTATGTTTTGAATTAATTCCTTTCACTAAAGGCATCATCTTAATGTATTGAATGAAGTTTTAGAAGTACCTTGGCAAAATATCCACAGCAAATCAAGAATCAATAAGGTTGTTCTAGCTGTCGGTTTGCGAGAGAGGGAATGAGTTTGTAAGTTTGACTGGATTTGAGAAGTTTGACCAAAATGTCAAACCACTACCTATATAAACTAAAGGTTTGGTGATTTGGCAGATTTGGTCCCTTAGGTTTCTAACACTTTTGAATTTTGGTTTAAAGGTTTTCTAGTGTAGACAAGTTTGAATAATGGCATATTTAGTCCTTGAAGTTTGGTAGAGCAAGAAAACAATTAGCATAATGCACATTAGTCCCTAAACTCTTTAACTAATGACAATTTTAGCCCTTTGAGTTAAAAGTAATGAACTCTCCTTCAAATTATAACCCCGTATTACCAGAAAACCTTTTTCCATGATGTGATCTAGAAACCTGTTTGATTTAATAAACTTGAAATCACTCTCCCCCTTAAACAATGACCCGTTTTTTATTTAAAGAGCTGTAGTCGTTATTTGAGTTGAAAGATTTATTTTGAAAAACCTGAATTGATGAATTTCCAGCAACACTTTACCACCGTGATTAACACAAATAATTTTTGAAGAATCAATTAAGAAGAAAATTTTTTGGCCATATATGGAAGACTTCTCTTCTGGTTAAGAAAGAATGCACTGAAACGTACATTAATCCGTGGGTGCACAGATATTAAGTAATCCATGCCCGGGAAAAATTAATTACCCGTTTTTAGGAATGGCTTGTCTTTTTGGCGACAAGCATTCCTCAATTTGAAAAATGGGTTGCAGTCTGAAATAGCTGCAAGCCATTAAGACATGTTTTAAAATTGTTTGAACTTCTGTTCGAACTTCATTTAAAGACCCGTGTCATTATTGAATGACATTTCTAGGTCTGTAAATGTTATCGATTTTTAGAAGACATGTCTTGAAAAATATTTTTGGTATTTTCAATTTTTCTAATTTTTATGGTTTTTATAGGTTTTATATTTTTGTATTTTGTTTTTGTGTTTAGTTATATACAAATATACATAGGATATATGAAGACCATCCTTTACTCCTCTTCTCCTTCCTGAAGACGTTTAAGGGTTTCCGGAGTCATACTCTTCATACCAAGACGCGGGAGAAGGAATTCGAACCGCTCTCTAGGTAATGCCTTGGTGAATATGTCCGCAAGCTGATAATCCGTCGTCACGAAGTACAATTCAACCACGCCCTTTTCAACCTGCTCTCTAATGAAATGGTGTCGGATGTCAATGTGCTTGGACCTGGAGTGCTGGACATTGTTGCAGCAAAGGAGAATAGGCACTGCGGTTGTCACAATACAGGGGAATCTTATTGAAGGCAAAACCGTAGTCTGTCAGCTGTGACCTCATCCAAAGTATCTGAGCACAGCATCCAGACATGGCAATGTATTCAGCCTCTGTGGTTGAGATCGCAGTGCTCTTCTGTTTCTTTGATGACCAGCTGACTAATTTATCTCCAAGGAATTGAGCACTTCCTGACGTACTTCTTCGTGTATCCTGACAACCTGCATGGTCCGCATCTGCATAGGCCGTTAGTGCCATAGCGGTGTCTTTCGGATACCAAAGTCCCTAATTAATGGTTCCTCTAAGATACCGAAAGACCCGTTTAAGTGCTTCAAGGTGCTTTTTGGTAGGCGATGCCTGATACCTAGCACACATGCATACTGCGAATACAAGGTCGGGTCTGCTGGCAGTGAGGTACATTAGGGAGCCGACCATACTACGAAATCGAGTCTGGTCAACTGGAATCCCTAAGGGGTCCTCATCCAGTTTAAGTCGATCCACCATGGGTGTATCAACAGGGTCACACGAATCCATCCCAAATTTCTTTAATATTTCTAGAGCAAATTTTGATTGATTAATAAAAATGCCTCCGGGATTTTGAGAAACTTGTAATCCTAAGAAAAAAGACATTTGTCCCATCATTGACATTTGAAATTTAGAACTCATCTCATTGGAAAATATGTCACATGCTTTAGGGTCGGTCGAGGCAAATATGATATCATCTACATATATTTGAACAAGAAGAATATGTTTGCCTGTTTTCTGAGTGAATAATGTCGGGTCAACTGCACCCTTGGAAAACTTGTTGTCTAGAAGAAACCGTGACAAGGTGTCATACCACGCCCTAGGAGCCTGCTTTAAACCATACAGAGCCTTCTTCAGACGATAAACATGTGTCGGATGGTCTGGATCAATGAAACCCTCTGGTTGACTAACATAGACTTCTTCCTTCAACTCGCCATTAAGAAATGTTGTCTTTACATCCATTTGATAGATGGTCATGTTTTTACTGGCGGCATTGGCGATGAAGATACGAATAGCCTCGATACGTGCAACCGGTGCAAATGATTCCTCGAAATCAATGCCCTCCTCTTGTCGATATCCCTTGGCCACTAACCTAGCCTTGTTCTTCAGAACATCACCGTACTCATCAAGTTTAACTTTGTAAATCCACTTGAGAGCAATAATCATGACACAGTCTGGTTGAGGTACTAATTCCCATACTTGAAGTCGATCAAATTCGTGAATCTCATCTTGCATAGCTTGAAACCAGCAATCTTCAGTAATTGCAGATTTGAAGTTCTTTGGTTCGACTTTTGACAGTACAGAGTTATACAAGCACCATAAGGCATCGGTTGCCAGTTGTTTTCTGGTGGATACCGGCCGAGAGGGATTGCCAATAATATTATCCAGCGGGTGATCCTTGCTCCATTTCCCGAGATGATGAAGTGTTTGAGAGACATAAGGAGATTCTGCTGAACTAAGATCCCCGGATGATGATGCTTTAGAACTAGGTTCCAGAGCAAATACGTTTATGAAGGGATGATTGTCAACAGGAGCAAAGGGATTGTCTTCCATGAGAGTAGAATCAGCTGCAACGCCTTTATGTAAACTTGGAGATTGTAATGCCGAAGATGATGGTGAATGACTTGGAGAAGGTGCATCTTGATCAATGGTAGTAGATGAAGGTGTACCGGCTGAAATGACTGGTACTGAAACTCCTGGAGCAGGAGACCGGTCTTTCAACACGAGGAGGTTCCATGTATTCATCGAACATTGGTTGGAATAAAATCTCCAGTTCTTTATTTGTGGGGGGTACATAAGGTGCTGTAGGAATTGGATTTGGTACGAGCCCTGAACTTATTTGTCCAGGCATTAGATAAGAATGAGCGGGTCTTGTACTTAGTTGTACAGGAGCCATTTGCTCAGTCAGCTCATCGAATTGCACGTGAATAGTTTCCATAATACGTCGGGTTCTTTTGTTGTAGATTCTATACCCTTTCCTGCTAGATGCATAACCAACGAATATTCCAATGTCAGCTATTGGTTGTAATTTTCCAAGATCTTCGATGTCATTTGTAGGGTAGCAAAGAGCACCAAAGACTCTGAAAAAGGTAATATCAGGCTTCTTGTCATACACCAGCTCATATGGGGTTTTGCAGTGACGAGTGTGAATAAAGGATCGGTTTTGGGTGTAACATGCAGTAGCCACAACTTCTGCCCATAGAAACATCGGGGCCTTGGAAAATATCAGCATTGTCCTAGTAGCCTCAACAAGAGTACGATTCCGTCTTTCGACAACGTCGTTCTGCTGTGGAGTCCTCAGAACTGTCTTTTGGTGAAAAATGCCGACACATTCATAATAATCAGTCAAATCTTTATTAACAAATTTTGTGCCATTATCGGTACGGATGTTTCTAATAGTTTTGTTGAGACCAACTTGTATTTGCTTCAGAAATTTGATGACAACCTTTGGGGTCACATCTTTCGATCTCAAAAACTTAACCCAAGTAAACCTCGAATAATCATCAACAATGACTAAGATGTATTTCTTCCCATTAATTGTTTGAACTCGCATCGGTCCACATAAATCCATATGAAGGGTATTAAGAACTTCCAAGTTGGTGTTTTCAGTTTTGGGTTTGTGGGTATGCTTTTTGCTCTTTCCTAGTTGGACACGCAGAGCAGGAGATGATCTTTCTCAAAAACTCAATTAGGTAAGCCTCGAACTAAATCTTTTCTTGCAAGGTCATTGATGGTACCGAAGTTCAAGTGGTTTAAACGCCGATGCCACAACCATGATTTGTTCTTGGAGGCTTTGGACAACAAGCAAATTAGAGAGGACTTCAACATGTCTTCAATCGAGATAGTGTACAAATTAGAACCACGAGAACCTTTAATTAATTCAACACCATCCGTATCTCGAACGTAGCAAGAATGCTCTGAAGGCCACTTCTAGAACTGAAGTCCAACATAACTGGACGAAAAACGGATATGTCCAGTCCTTCCACATAGTATACCTTGGAGATCACACTTTCACCAATAATGTAGTCTCCATAACCCATGATAGCACCAAAGTGGTCATTCCCGAATCTAACCGTCCCGATGAACTTTTTCACGAAATTCCTGAGCCGCGAGCGATCCCCTGTCCTATGTTTTGAACAGCCTGAGTCCAAATACCAAAGAACGATCTGTACGACCTACATTTGAAAATAGATGAAGATTGAGAGTTTGGAAAGTTGGATCCTCAATTGTGGTTGGGTTCCCTCGGGTTAGCAGAAGCAATCGCTGACACTTTGTTAGGTTTAGTGAGCCTAGTTAAAGGGCACTGTTCTCCTAACGTGAATGTTCTTCCTGTGGGCATCCATTGTAATAGGTCTCGTTTATCTTGAATCAAACATATCAATCATGGAAGCATAGAGAGAATAGTAGAGGATGGCAAGTATTTAAATTTCAAATGATATTAAAAATGGAGGGAAAATGGAAGAGTTAGTTACAAAGCATCACCCTCTAATGAAGATTAGAGGGGTATTTATAGGTGAGGGAAGGAGGCTTCCCTTCCTTTATTTTCCAAACTTAACACTTCTAGTCCCTAGACTTTGGTAATTATGCTATTTCATTCTTTTAGCATAATACACCTTATTACAAACTACATTGACATTAACAAAAAAGACATAATACTAAATAACAATAAAATCGCATAATCGGACCCCCCCCCCCCCCCCACCTTTTAATGAATCCTAACAAATCTCTCTAAGGGTCGTTTATTCAGGGGGTTCTCTTCGTGGTCCAAGTGGTCCTCCATTCACGACAAATCTCCCATTCTTTCTCATATTTGTTATCATCGATGCTTTATCTTTCTTCAATCTCTTCTTTTTTTTTTTTTTTTTCAAACATAATTTCAAATACTCTATGCTTCTTCTTTAGTGAGATCATTTGATACATACCCATACTTGACTCGTTTTATACTCCTTCAGACTTCATAACACTCTATTTAACGTTGCATCACATAACTTATGGATCTTTGAAAGTGTCTCATCATCCGTTTCTCTTTTTGCTATTCTTGTAAATAATTCAAGGCACAGGTCATCGATTGATAGAGATATTTCTTGATCTTCAATTCCTTCCCCCCTGGGAAAGTAATTGTTGGTGCAGTGAGGATTAACCTTTGTTAATAGCTTTCAATTCAAGTTGGAAGTCATGCACTCTTTTCCATATCATTGTATTCTAATCAAATACCGATAAAGACATAGCTCAATCATGTATTCTGCATAATCGGTACCTTTTTTTTTCCGTTCATAATCAACAAGTATATGTCCTCAATATAGTTCTTGTAAGATTCTTTGTAATCAGGCTCGGTAATTGATGACAATGAAATCCTTAGCCTCTTCTAGCACAATCTTTGTGATAAAACTGTGTGTTCATACCCTAATTCCTATATGTATTGATGACTGAATGATTTTTGAGTTTGAATAAATCTCTTCCTTTTTTTTTTTTGTTTTTTTTTTTTTTATTTTTTTTTTTTTTTTTTTTTTTTTTTTTTTTTTTTTTTTTTTTTTTTTTTATATTTTTTTTTTTTTTTTTTTTTTTTTTTTTTTTCTTTTTTCTTAATTTTCTTTTCTTTTATTTTTTTTTTTTTTTTTTTTTTTTTTTTTTTTTGCTTTTTTTTTCTTTCTCTGTCCTTCAATTTTTCAAGCTCTTTCTGTTTCCTTATGTAGAAGATCTTCTGAGGATTTCTTCAATGTTCAAAACACATATCGAGCATAAGGATTAAATTTCTTTACACACTTATTCACCCATCTGGAAGTCCATTCTTCAATATCATCATGCGTTGAAGATTATTGCTAGAAAAACTTGTGAAGTGACAATACTATCTTCTCGGATCCAAAATTTCCTTTCTTCAAATACATAGGTCTTGATTAATCGAGATAATCTGGAGCTTCAGGAATTCTTTTTGACAGCTATGAACTAATGGTTGTGGGTCTTGTCATTGGATGTGGAGAGACACGAATTTCTTTTCTACTTCCCAGACAATGTCACTCTTTAAGAATTCTTATTCTGTTCAATGTGATGCTGATGCTATTCTCCTGAAGTAATCTCTGTCTCAACATTCATCAGCTATTTTCTCAGCTTTGCTCATCAATTGTCAGTGATACTTCTCTCCATAATGTCTTGTGATATGCTTCGTTGGTACTTTCATTATCGTGTGAAGGCATAAGTAGTTTGTCCAAAAATCAAATTTCATCATCTTGCTCTTGATTTCCTGAAGTTGATGGAGCTTGTTCCTCTTGAAAAGCTTGTCCAGATGATGAATCTCCAGACACATAAGCTTCATACTCCGATGTCTTCTGCCGCTTTGCACTATTCTCCCCCTCAGGATAAGCATCATCATGAGGATCGTCCTGATCTCTGTAGTGCTGAACGGCGGTGTTCTACATGCAGACCAATTTTGTAGCTACATATTTCTTTCACTTTATTAGAGAGCCAACCATATTGCTATGTCTTGTTGTTGCATTGAGGATCAGCTTTCATAGCAAGATACAGTTGATATTGTTGACTGGAACAGAGGGGATGTTTGTGATTGAACCGGTGAACATGAAGGAATAGTCCAGACATATAAACTACTTTACAGATGCATCAACTTGAGAAGAATGACATTGGCAATTGCATTCTTTCTTTTTGATTTGTGTCGAGATTGAGCCTGAATATTTCCACGGTCTGCAGAATGCTATCGCAATCAATCTTTCCGTCTCTTCTTTTGCCTTTTGCTTCTCCAGAATCTACCCTTCTGCAAACATACACTGAACTTGATTCCGAACCTTGAGCCAGGAATTGCTTCATAAACTTGCTCCTTAATGTGTTTGTCTACCATAGGGGGTAATGTCTTAATCTGACATCATGAAGAATTATCAGCAAGTGTTTGAATGAGGTTCGATGCTGTGGATCCGTGCCGTAGTATGTGCAAACAAGTAAACCTGTACGTCCGTGTGACTCGTAAAAAAAAGTCTGGTGCTTGTGAAGTGAGGACGTTGTGTCTTGATCGAATGATAGAAGTGATTCGTTTTAGCTAACAGTGGTTGTGTGGTAATCTGGGAGGTGGAGGGTGTTGGTGGTGGTCGCAGGATAGGCAGGAGGGTCGAGGTTGCCGTATGAGTCTTGAGGTGTTGAAGCCGAGGAGATCAATTTGGGGTGGGGAGTGGTGAATGTGAGGCGCCGCCGTCTTGGGGAAAGGGAGAACAGGGAGAGGGTTGGGATACGTATATGCTGATGGGTGGGAGGATGAGGAGTGATGGGTATGGATAGGGGTGTTATAGGCGGTGGATGAGCAAAAAAGTGTGGAGCAAGGGTGGTTCTGAGCAGTAGAAAGGTGAGGGGTGCGTTGAGCCTCCGACGGTCGGGACGGTGGTCGATGGGGAGAGTGAAGTGGGAGCGGTTTTTGTGGGGGATGTGAGATTTGACGAGTGGGGGTGGGGGGCCGGTTGTAGGGTGTGGGGGGGGGGTACAGGGGGTGGGAGGGGAAAGTCCGGGGTTGGGGGGGGGGGTTGTGTTTGTGGGTATTGGCTGTGACCGGGGGTGGGGTGGTGGTGGGGCGCGGGGGCGGGGTTGTGTAGGTTGCTGGTTAAGGGGGGTTTTTCTTTTGTGTTTGGTTGCGGTGGTGATGGATTTTGTGGGGTGGCGGGTTTGGCATAGTTGTGTGTGGATATGGGGGGGCCGGGGGGGAGTGGGGAGGGTGAGGATGGAGGTCGACTGGTTTGCGGGGAGGGTAAGAGCGGCTGGCTGGGGATTGCGGCTGTGGGGGGGTGGATGGTGGTGGGTGAGGTTGGGGGGCGAGGTGAGCAGGTGGTTGGGTTTTTGTCTTTGGTAGGGGGTTTGTGTGTGAGATGTGGGGGGCGGAGGGGGGGGTGTTTGGGACCCTCCATCCGGGAGGGGGGGGGGGGTGTGTGGGTGTGGGTCGTGTGGGGGCAGTGGGGGGGGGTGGGATGGTGGTGGGTGGGTCGGCGGCGGATTTTGGTGGGTCGTAGGTGCGAGGGTTGTGTGGGGGGGCGAGGCGCCGGGGGATCGGGGGTGCTGATGTCGGGTTGGTTTGTTTGGTTGGGTAGGGGAGGGGGTTGGTTTTTGTTTTATTTTTTTTATTTTTCTTTGATTGTTCTATGTGGGTTGGATCCGGTATACTGTGGTGGGGGGGTGTGGGGGGCGTGGATTGTTGTTAAGTGGAGTGGTGTCGGTGAGGGGTGGGGTGTTTTATTTTTTTTGTGTGTTGGGGGGTCGTTTAGGTTGGCATGGGGTGGGGGGGGGGGGGGGGGGGGGGGGGTGTGGGGGGGGGGGGGGGGGGAGTGGGGGGGGAGGGTATTGGGGTGCGTGTTAGCGGGGAACTTTGGTGGGGGGGGTGTCTGTGGGGTTGGGGGTGGGGGTGGGAGGCGCGTGACGCTATGGGTGTGGTGAAGGGGGGTATGAGCGAGTGTGGTGGGGGGTGGTGGGGGGTGGAGCTGGTGGGGGGGGGGGATGTTTTGAGGGTGTGCTTGCATTTGTGTACGGGGGTGTGGTGTATTGTTGGGGGGAGCGTTAAATCGTGGGTGGGGGGGTAGAGGGAGGGCGGTACGGGTGGTTTTTTTGTGTTGTGGGGGTGGGGGGATGGGAGTCGGCAGGGGGCGTGGGTGAGAGGGGGGAGGGGGGTGGTTAGGGTGATGGGAGGATGTGTGGCGGTGGGGCTGGTTTGGTGGTAGGTGGGCATGGCGGAGGGGGCGGTGTGAAGCGGGGCGTACCCTGTATGTGGGGGTGTGGTAGGGTTGGTGGGGATTGTGGTGTTTTGTGTGGAGATTGGGGGTGGGGCGGGGGGAGGGCAGAGGGGGGCGGGGGTGGTTGAGGTTTTGCTTGGTGGGGGTGTGGGTGGATTCTGTGGGGACGGTAGTTTTTGTGGTGAAGGGGTGGAGGGGGGGGATGGTGAGGGGGGGGGGGGGGGGGGGGGGGGGAGGGGGTGGGAGGGGGGGGGTGGGGGGGGGAGGGGGGGGGGGCGGGGGGGGGGCGGGGGAAGGGCGGTGGGGGGGGGGGGGAGGGAGGGGCGGGGGGTGGGGCGGGGGGGGGGGCGGAGGGGGGGTGGGGAGGGGGAGGGGGGGGGTTGGCGGCGCGGGGGGCGGGGGGGGGGGAGGGGGTGGGCGGGGGGGTGGGGGGGGCGGTGGTGGCGGGGTGGGGGGGGGGGGGGGGGGGGGGGGAGGGGTGGGTGGGCGTGTTGTGGGGATGGGTGCGAGGGTGGTGCCTGTAGTGGTGGGGGGGTGGGGGTGTGGTGGGCTTTTTTGGTTGTTGGTGTGATGGTTGGGGTGGTGGAAGATGTGTCGGCGGGGAGTGGGGGGGGGGTGTCAGGGGGATTGGGGAGGGGTTATTTTATGTGGATTCGGGCGTGGCGGGATGGGGGGGGGGTGGCAGTAGTGCGGTCGGGGGAGGGAGCAGGTGCTTGGGGATGGGCGCGGTTTGGGGGGAGGGGGGAAGGTGGTGTGGGGGGGGGGGTGGGTGGGAGGGTGTGTGGCGGGGGTGTCGGGGGGGACGGTGTGCAGGTGAGTGGGGTATTTGGTGGAGGGGGGGTGGTTGTTTTTTGTGGTGATGTCGGAGTGGTGTGTAAGCGGCTAGGGGTTATGGCGTGTGGGGGGGGTTGTTGGTGGGGGGGAGTGGGGGGTGGTTTTTTTTTGTCTTGGTAGGTTTTGTTGGGCTGGGGGTGCGGATGGGGTAGGAGAGTGTGAGGGGGTGGTGGGGGTGAGGGGTGCTTTTTTTAGTGTGGGGGGGGGGGTGGTGGGTGGTTTGAGTGGGGAGGGGGGGGCGAGGGTGTGGGTGGGGTGAGTGCGGGGGTGGGTTGTTTTTTGTGTGGTGTGGACGTGGGGGTGGCTAGATTGTTTTGTAGGCAGGGTAATGGGGTGCCGGTTCGGGGGAGGTTGAGTTTGTGTGAGGCCGGTGCTTGGTTGGTTGGGTTTAGTTGGTTAGGGGGTTTTGTTCGAGGGAGGGGCGGGAGTAGGGTGGAACCTGTGGTGGTGGGCGGGGGGGTGGTGATGATGTATAGCTGTGGCTCTGGGTGTTGGGTAAGTGGGAGGGGGATGTTTCTTTTTTGGTTGGGGGGAGGCGGGTGGGGTTTTTGTTTGTTTTTTTGTGTGGGGTGCGTGGTGGGTGGGTTGGTTGTGGGTGGCGGTGGAGTATTGTGGCGTTTGGGTATGGGTTGGGGTGGGAGTGTGTGGGGGGCGTAGGTGGGGGGTGGTGGGCGGGAGGGTGGTTTTTTGGTGTGGCGGGTGGGCGGTGCTTGGTGGAACTGTTGGTTGTTTATGGATTTTTTTTTGTGGGGTGGAGGGGGGGTGTAGTTGGGGGGGTGAGTGTTTTGTGGACGTGTGTGTGGGGGGAGCGTGTGGGTGATGCGGGTGGTGGTCGGGGGGTGTGGGCTGATGATAGGGGGCGGGTTGGTGGTGTGGGGGATGTGGGGGGGGCTGTGGGGAGGTGGGGCGAGGGTCAGGAATGGTTTTTGTGTGGTGGTTTGGTGGGTGTTAGTCTTATTTTTTTTGTAGGCTGTTCGGGGGTGTTGGGGTGGAGGGTGAGGCGGGGAGTTTTTTGTCGGGGTGGGTAAGGTCGGCGGGTGGGGGTGGGGCGTGGGCTGGGGGGTATTTGTGGGTGGGGGGTCGTTAATGGGTTTTGGGTGTGGCGTGGGGGGGGCAGGTGGTAGGGGTCATGGGGTCGGGGTGTTTTGTTGGGATGGGGTGGTGCTAGGGGTGCGTGTTTGTGGGCGGGGTCGGGTAGTCGACGTTCGGGGGTGGTGGGAGCTGTTTTGTGAGTTGTGGGGGTGGCGGGGGTTGGCGCGTTGGGTGGTCGCCGGGTGGTGGTTGTGTGTTGGGGGGTGGATGTGGGTCTTGGTTGAGGGGGTGGTGTTGGTGGGTGGGGGGAGGGAGCGGGGGGGGTGGGTTTCTAGATTGGCGTGGGGTTAGGGTGTTCGGCGTGGGGTTCTTCGTGGGGGTAGGGGGGGGGGGGGTCGGACGGCGGGGGTAGGGGGGGGGGATATTAATATAACCCAGCGATGGGGTGGGGTGCTTTGAGGGGGGGCGGGGGGTATCAGAGGGTGTGGTGGGGAGGGTTGGGGGATG
Organism: Tanacetum coccineum; assembly: GCA_026074375.1. Lineage (NCBI taxonomy): Eukaryota > Viridiplantae > Streptophyta > Magnoliopsida > Asterales > Asteraceae > Tanacetum > Tanacetum coccineum. The sequence goes on from BQNB010013644.1 coordinate 44,131, forward strand.
GTCGTTGGGGGGTTGGGCGGGTTTTGATTTATGGGCTCTCCTGGGGTGGGGTTGGGGGGGGCCTTGGTTTATGGGGGTTAGTGTGGGGGGGGGGGATATCTGCAGGGGGGAGGGAGTGGGGGTGCCTCCGAGTGGTTGCGGAGGGGGGCTTTTAGGTCGGTGGGTTGGTTGTGTGGCGGGGGAGGGGGTGGGGGTCGTTGGTAAGGGGTGGGTGGTTGAGGTGAGGTGTGTGTGGATTTTTGTGGGGGGTGGGGCGGTGTGTTGGTTGGTGTGGGTGGTGGGAGGTCTGGGGTATATATTAGGGGGTCGGGTGGTGGGGCTTATTTGGTGGTGTTGTGGGGGGTGGTTTGTGGGTGGTGGTCGTGGGGATAGGTGGGGGGTGGGGGGGGAGGTGTGGTAGTTGGTATATATGGTGGGTGGGGGGGGGGTTTTGTGTGGGTACAGGATTATTTTTGAGTGGTTGGGGTGCGGGGTGGGTGGGGGATTAAGAGGGTTTGAGGGGGAAGGGTTTATTTGTGGGGTGTGGGGGAGGATTGTTGCTTTGTGGGGGGGGGTGGGCTGGGGGTGGGAGTGGGTTGGTGGGGTGCCAACCCCTGGTTTTTTGATGTGTGCTGGGGCGGGGGGTTTCTTAGGCAGGGGCGGGTGTGGGGTGTGAGTGGGAGTACATGGGGGGGGGGATGGGTTGGGAGGATTTGGGGGGTGTATTTTTTTTTTTTGTGTGTGGGGGGGTTCGTCCGATTGGGGGTGGGTCGGTTGGGGGGGGGGAGGTGGGGGCTGGGTGTGTATGGGGGAGGGGTTAGGTTGTTGGTTTGTGTGGGGGTGGGTGAGGGTGGGTGGCGGGGTGGGGGAGGTGGTTATGGTGAGGCGAGGGGTGTCGGGGTAGATATGGATGGGGGGGGGGGGAGCGTTACTCGAGTTGTGTGGGGGCGTTTTTTGTGGGATTGGTTCTCGTTGGTGGGTTGCTTGGTGGTGTGTGGGGTGTGTGTGGGGTGGGGGGGTTGCGGGGCGGGTTTGGCGGTGGGGGGTTTTTTGTGGGCGGTGTGGGGTATTGTGGGGGACGGGGGTTTGTGAGGGTGGGGGGGTGGGTGTGGTGGGTGATGGTGTGGGGTAGGGGTGGGTCGTAGTGTCCGTCTCGGGGGGGAGACGGTAGGTAGGGGGTGGCATGTGGTTGTGGGAGAGGGGGGTTTATTGGGCGAAATGGGGATTTGGTGTGTCGGTGGGTTTGAGTGGGGTTGGGTGTTCTCTGGCAAATCCGGGTGTGAAGGGGGGTTGTGGGGGGGAGGGGGCTGGCGGCTGGTGGTTTGTGCTGAGGATGGAGGGTGTGGGGTTTGGAGTGTGTCTCGATTCTTTCATTCTTTCTGGGATCTTGGGATGGGGGGGGTGGTGGGTTTTGTGGGCGGGTTTGGATGTATGTGGGGTTGTTTAGGTATCGGGCATTTTTTTCAGCTTTTATTTTGGTGTGGGGAGGGGCGGGGGCGGAGATTCGGGGGGGGGGGGGCTGGGTGTGGGTTAGGGCGGCGTGGGGAGGGTTTTTATTATTATCTTCGCTTAATCAATTATTTTATTTTATATATTTATCTATATAAAAATATTTTTCTAAAAACAAATAAAAACAAAAAAAAAACAAATAAAAAATAATATAATTTTAATTCCCTCTATTTTTTTTTGTCCTTATTATTTTTGGTTCTACACCCCCTTCCCCTCAGGCCGACTTGAACACTCCATCCAACAACTCACATATCCTCTCCTCCTCGCCCTCCCCCCATCCCACCTACCTCTTTTCACTTCTTCTTCAGATGCCAGTCTCATCAACCAGTGCCACATTTTCTCTTTGCTTACCTGCTCCTCAGACTTTTATGCTCAGCAAGACTAACTTGTAATGTATCTTGTAAAATCATCTCATCTGCTTTGTCGACAGTTGGCACTGGAGCTGGTGGTGTAAGACGTGTGGATCTCCTTTCAGGAAGACGAAGACGAATCACAGTTGATCGTCTTGGAGCACTTGACTCTGCGACTTCCTTATCAGGGTTAGGTGACCTAGGGGCGCTAGTTGTCCTATGCGTTCCGTGGGTAGACTCAGTCGGCTGTGACTGAGTCAGAGGAACATCTATCCCAAACACCTCCGTATACATCCGATAATGCTCCGTTTGCTTCATTTCATCAGTGATCATCCAATCTGGTATCTTCATTCCAACTTTGTTTTTGTGTCTTCCTGAGTTAAAAATATTCTTCATAATATCATCATCTTGCAAATTGTGATACATGTCTCGAGCACGTCTTGAGATGTCAGGAAAGATAGTCATGTAGTGATTGACAATGATCTTTGTAAATCTTGGATACGGAATCGAAGATGTTGGATGATGAAGCGAATAGTAAAGTCCTTCCCATAGTAACTCCGCATAATCCACATGAATGTTGTTGACAAAGCAATACAACATTTGCATTATCTGCAACGGCGGTTGGTCCCATCCAGTGACACGTGTTGTTAAGCATTTGGAGAATATTTTGCATAACGTTTGCCATGGCTGCAGAAGACCAGTAGTCTTGAAATTCGATTGTGTCTTTAACTCCATTGTAAATCCCAATACTTGCTTGTAGAATGGAACCATGTCAGAAAATGATGGTGGTGGCACGAATGCATTATGATTGTTGGCAGTTGCTTGTGGAAGATGAAAGATTTGTCTGAAGTCATCCAGTGTAAGAGTGAGTTCTTTCTTGTCCAGCATAAACCTGAGCCGATACTTTGATCTGTCTTCCTTCAAAGTATGCCAGAACTGTGCCATATAAATCCATGGAACGGATGAAGAAGCTGCAATGCTGAATCGTAATGGATGATTCTTGATGATATTCGTCAGAATTTTGCTTTCTGGTGGACATTGCACATGCTCGAGATCAACTTTCTTGTTAGCATCCATAAGATCATATCTCTTGTTCGGAGGACACAGTTCATCTGGATGAACATCAGCTGCATGTTGTTGTTGTGCCATGATGATTACTGAATGATTACAATTGAGATGTTAGATAACACACAATTCATTTGACATTTTTGTCTTTTTCCACTCTGTCTGTTTTATATGTTCTGGCAATTCTTTTTGAACATATGTTTGATCAGTTTCTTTCCCATGTGCTCGTTCTTGCTTTTTCTAGCACATGCCATACGCTTTATTCTTTTGATTTACCAATTTTTGTGTGTTCTGGCAATTCTTTTTCGAACACACTTTTGATTTGCTTTTTCGCGTATGGATTTAACTCTCTCTTTCTGTTTTTAGAATATCCTCACCAGAAATTCTTTTTGACATGATACTCTTTCAAGAATGATGATGATTTCTCTTTTGATTTAAAGCAATACTCTTTTATGAAAAATTAAAGAGAAATCAATCAACTTCTTAAAATTGTTTTGTGAAAGAGTATCATTTTTCCACAATAACAGATTTTGAGAACTTTTTCCAGAAACTTTTGTCAAAAACATTCTTTTTAAAGATAACCTAGAAGCATGTAATCACAAACCCACAACTGAATGGACACTAAGACACTCACTCCTCATTCTGTTCATTGCAGAAAACGGCCGAAGCCGGACATGACTTAGTCCACTTAAACAATTGAGATTTGGATTAACAACTTCAAGTTTATAAAAACACTTTTGCTTTCACTTTTTGTTATGAATCTTAAACCATGAAGACAAACACATCTAATTCAATAATTGAATGGACACTAAGTCACTCACTCCTCATTCTGTTCATTGCAGAAAACGGCCTAAACCGGACATGACTTAGTCCACTTAAACAATTACGAATAGACATATATGACCCACAACTTAGAATTCATGAAAAGTTGTTTTCTTTTGCAAAATTATTTGTCATTTTCACAACACATGAGAAACTGATCTTTTTGTTCCACAGACATTCAAACATTAAGCATCACAAACATTAGGCAACAACATTATTTCTTTCTCAAACATCTTCACATTTCCACAAGTAAACTTACTGAGTTTGACCATTTGACTTCTTACTGAGTTTGACCATTTGTCTTCTTACTGAGTTTGACCATTTGACCTTCCGAGTTTAAATTTTTTACTATTACTGAGTTTAACAATCGATGATTCATATGAACTTATTAAAACCAAACTCGATCGATTCCAATCAATCAAACGGAATATTTTGTCAAACTCGGAAAACACCATACATTTCTGAGTTTCAATTTTAGTTACTAATTAACAATCCCTAAGCAATTTTATCACTTATTTACACATACCCATTGCTTATTATCGTCCTTGATTTCAATTATTTTCACAAACTCTATAAAAACATAACAAACACAAACTCGGTAAACATCCATATTACCGAGTTTAAACTCGATAGTGCAAAACAATCAATTATCAATCAGATTAGTCTCACCCTGTAACGACCCACTCCGGAAAGGAGGCCGAAACGTCATAATCATGGTGTCATATCAAAGCATAATAAAGGTCATATAGTATTATATGAGAACATAGGACAGTGAAGCCGGAATCAAAACCTCGGGCGCCCAATTATGAGATCAACATGAATAACGAAAAGAAGTCTAAAGGACGGAACAAGTGTCCTAAGATTAGTATAGCACATCAAAATGCTGCGATATAAAGAAAAGGAAGCTAAATAGGTCATCCTAAGCAACAACTCTCTCATGCCCAATCTCCCGACTAGATACCTGCCGTATTTAAGAAAGAGAAAGAAAAATACGGCTGAGCATAAGCCAGTAAACGGAAATAATAAAACAATGTAATTATAAGCATGTATCCTAGATAGTAAATACAAAGTAGCGGAAAGATCAAAAAGTGGTCATTGGGGAAAACCTAGAGAATGCGTAATGAAGAATAGGAAATATAATGTAAAGATGGTAATACGAAGTAAAGATGTCATGAAATATCATTTGGATAGTTATGAACATAAGTAATTTAAGGAAATTCCCCATGAGTTCATTAATCAATACATGTCATAATATTTAATGTCGTGAATACATGCATATAATAGAGGACTGCTCTCAACTGTAAGAGAGGGGTGAAATCTTATAATAATAGGGTGGGAGGGATCAGCTCAAATGTGATAGGATTAGAGCACACACCAACCAATCGCCATGACGTGTAAAACATGTAAACTAGGATGCACCCATACGCCCCTGTATAATAATGGCCAAACATGAATTTTAACGTAGTAACATGAAAGGGACACCGCGTGAAATCACTCTCAACGCGAAAGAGTCGTGACACAGGTGCCTCATATGTCACAGTCATGGTACCTCCATGACTAGGTGGTAAGTCAGGTAAATCATGGTCATGCATACATATATATAGCTCGGGCAATAGAATAAGTCATGAAATCAACGTGTAAGGGATCATGGCAAAAGACATAAAAATGGGGAAGCATAGCAGTTCTGGGGATTGAATCATGAAAAGAAAAGAATGTCCTTCTGAAAGACGGAAATCCGTACCTTATGTCTAGCAGTAATGGAAGAGCCTGTAAGAAGATGGAAGCTATTCCTGTTATGCGATCTACATGTTAAAGGACATTTATAAGTTACTTGTTCATGATTATGGTTTACTTGCATCTTTTTGTAACTTTCTATTTTTAGTAACTTTCTATTTTTAGTAACTTTCTATAATTAGCATGATTTCTTGATTAGTACGTTCCATGATTAACATATTCCATGATTAGTATGTTTCATGATTAGTGTTCTTGTTATATTGGGTACTTTCCAAAAATAGCAGTGTCTAATTATAGTAAGTTTCCAAAATTGCCTTCCTTAATTAAACTTTCCATAAATGATAACTCCTGATTTAATATGTTTCCTATTAAACTTCAAAAAATAAAGATTCTAAAAATTGACTTTCCAAAAATAGCAGGTTTCTATATTATAGTAAGTTTCCATAAATAGCATGTTTCTATAAATAACAGGTTTCTATAAATAGTCAGGTTGACTTATATAATATCTTATTGACATTTTTCCTCCCCCAACTTATTTTATACAGGATATATAAATATAATAACATGTCTAAAATTATGGACCCCATAGCTTTCAGAAATTACAAAACAGTCCTTATACTTTTAATTAGAAACATTCGGGTAACAATTAAATCACTAAAACCCTTGAATGATTTTCTCCCAAAGCACATCAATAATTAGATCCCCTATCATTGGCATTATTACACCTGGTAAAATAGGTACAAACCAAACCCTAATTTATTGAACCTTTCTTTCCTTTTTCTTTTTTCGAAAGTGGTATACACAATATAATGTCCATAGAATTTTTTCTTAAAATCTTTTTTAAAAATGTTTCCAACAATTTTATCTGGTTTGAAGAGTTATAATAAACCCCTAAAAAAAGATAAAATCAGATGTACAAATGTTTTTATGCCAATTTCATAATTAACTAAAATTTAGGGTTTCGAATATGATTTGATTTATAAAGCAAAATATAAATGCTATGAAACATTTTTATTATGCATAGATCGATACTTTATATGGATGAAAAGTGAGATTTTAAAAAATACCTTGGATATCCTTAGTGATTTTATGAATTTATGAACCGGTTGCTATTCGAAATCCAAAACCAATCCAAAAATGACTAAAGCCTTCTAAAATTTCCCACTATTTTTCCCACACGCTTGACCCTTCAATCAACAAGTAAAATCGTGCAAGCCTTGGAAAAGAATCTTGTGCCGTCATTTGGATTTTTAGGTTTCGGTGGTTTTAGTTTTAGTGTTTTTCAAATTAGAAATGGCTTAAAGAATATAATAGGCTATTTAGGCCCAAAATATTGGGCTTTAAAAATGACTAAATCTGGATTCTAATTTACCAATATTTATTTTGCCATTATCTAATTTATCTTATTTAAGTTGTCATGTATACTTATATAAATATTAATTAATTCGGATAATTATATATAAATAATATACTTATTTTTCTTGTATAACATAAGTATTTTATTCTTGCAACATTTTATAAATGCCATATTTTGTATTTTCATACAATTTCTAACACTTAATGAATTTATTTAAGCTTATATGCATTTTTCTTTCATTAGGGGATTTTGGTCAATTTTACTTTATTGAGATTTTTAGGTTTTACACACCCACTTACGTTTGAGAAAGAAAAGTAATCTAAATCATTGTAATGAATTCAAAAAGATTGAAATGAATTTCTTCTCAAACTCGGTAAATGGATTCGGTAATAGAAAAAATGAATGAAAAATTTTCCTCCATCTATAGCCTCCGAAAAAGATTTTGAAAATTGACACATTCAGCCCCTATGATTATCATTTTCTATTTTGTTTTTTCAATTTATCACAAACTCCCCTTGAATAAAGGAATCATTTCAAGATCCCCTCTGAATGATATCATGTAAAGACTTAGTCCGAAAATGTGAATGCTTAATAAAAATCCCCCTTGAACTATAACATTTCCCAAAATGTAGTATTGTGAGAGATAATTGTTTTTATTTTATTCAAAAAGAAGTATGTGATGGAAATTTAAGAACTCCCCTTAGTTCCTGATTTCGTATTTTAAATTTGAAAGCTTTTTATAAAAACTTGGAATCTGAAAACTAAGCAAGTGATCGTTTTAAATATGTTTTTTTTTAATATGAAAAATACGGCAAATCTTTTTGGTATTTTGGAAATTTTTTAATTTTTTCTTGTGTTTTAAAAAAATTTATTTACATGGTTTTTGTTTTATGAGCTTTTCAAGACGATAACTTGTAAGGCTACCCAACTGTGTTGGGGTATACATTCAACCAATTCGATGAACTAAATACTCAAAGCGTTCTTTGGAAGCACCTTAGTAAATTAGATCTGCAAGTTGTTCTTATCCGATAAAGTAAATTTCCACAGTACCCTTCTCAACATGTTCTTTAATAAAATAATACCGGATGTCAATGTGCTTCGTTACAATGTTGGACCAGATTGCATGAAATAGCAATGCCACTCTTGGAGTCATAGTACATCGGAATCCGATTGTACTTATATCCATAGTCAATCAGTTGAGTACGCATCCAAATAACTTGTGCACAGCATGCAGACAAAGAAACATATTCAGCTTCAGCAGTTGCACATGCAGTACATCTTGTTTTTTGAAACTCCAACTCACGAGCTTACCACCTAGAAAATGCATCCTCTGATGCACTCTTATTTTTAATATCTTTACATCCTGCATGGTCACCTCTGAATAGGCAATTGTTTCAAATACGGAATCCTTTGAATACCATATTGCCATGTTATAGGACTGTCCTCAGTATCGAAAGATCCGTTTACTATTGAGGTGTTTTACTTGGTAGGACGTGCTTGGTAGCGGCAATACAAAAGTATCAAAAAAAAGCAATGTTGGTCAAGACTGCAGTTAGGTACTTAAGCCCTCCTATCATACGACGATAAGTCATTTGATCAGTAGGAGTGCCTTGTAAATCAGCATCCAGCCTCTCAGTTGCCATAGGTATACTCATGGAAACACATTCATCTAGACCATGTTTCTTTAGCAACTCTATTGCCTATTGGTGAATGATTTATGAATATGCTCGAGGTGATGAGAACTTGACCGTCTAAGAAAAGAACTTTAGTTCACCATCATTGGACATTTCAAACTTATTGTTTAATTAAATTTGCAACAAAAAATTTTGACGAAAATCTAGTTTGTTGACACCAAAAATGATGTAGTCACATAACTTGTACTAGTAATATGTCTTCCCCGTGACGTCGTGTAAACAAAGTTGGGTCAATTATACCTTTAGTGAACCCATGTTCAATTAGGAAAGAAGATAATTTGTCATACCATGCACGAGGTGCTTGCTTAAGAACGTATAGAGCTTTTTTCAAACCTGTAGACGTGACTCTGGAAAAATTCTGGATCAATAAGACCTTCCGGGTGGCTGTCATAGACTTCTTCTTTTAAAGGACATTGAGAAAGCCGTTTTGACATCCTTTGATAAGATAGTTGTTACGGAATAATTCTTTGAGTTGATTATGACAAAAAACTATATTAAAGATGGAGGAGTACTGACAAGCTGGAATAACATTAATGCTGATTTTTTTTTTGGGTTGGTAAGCTTACTAACGAAAAGAAGCAAATTAGAAGAGGTAGAACCTTATAAACTACATTTTGACGACTTAGAAATAGTAACGACGAGATCGAATTATAAATGGATAAACGAATCTAACGCGGTCTATATAAATGATTTGACACTAAAAATATTTTAAAGCATGGTCAGATTTTAAAACAAAAGGTTATAAGGTTGAAGGCGTAGAGAATGAAATGTAAAAAGTTAAATAATAGATAAATACGATTTTAGAAAGTTAAGGAATTTCATGAGATGATATGCAAACTTTAGGGTAAATTGCGTAATTTACTTAATTTAGAAGGACTAAAACTTGTTATATTAAAGCTTAAGGTTATTAGCTGTAAATAAATAAGCTTTATAAACTAAATAAAAGAGTCGAACGAACCGTAATGAATAAAACTGATAATTATACAACTTAATCGACGGCCACGCTATAAATAAATAAACGCGATAAGAAAATATATAAACTTAGTAACTTACAAATGATGTCTACATTTTCCTGAGATATAGGTCGCATGAACCTGTAAATGTAAGTTACGACGCGTAATAGTATAAATTTTTGTATAGATACTTATAGTTGTACAGTCGTCCTTAGAGCCAACGGTTTAATCAACATTTTGAAAACGTAAAACGTTAATTCATAAACAACAAGTGTCCTTGATGACCCGTTTGCATAAGCCATTTCATACATTAAGTATTTTTAGAATGTACACTCAGATTTGTCATAATTACTTAGTTGTTTGACTGAGTCACTATTTGACGTACATTGATCCATTATCAATTCCAGATGATTAACTGACAAGGTGAGTTTTCATAGCCCCTACTTTACTGTTTTAAATCATCTTTTGGGGTGAGAACATTGCTTATTTTTAACAGTTGAACACAAGTACATTTACTGATTTACTATTTGGTCTAAGTCCCTACTCAACCCAACTTGCTATATCGCCCAATTTATCATGAACCGTTAATTCTTGTAAGCGCGAATGTTATAGATAGATCTATCGGGATTGACATCTCTGTTTGTCTTGGACTGACATTAGTCAGGCAAACACAATTTCATTTGAGTCAGTTACGGATGTTACGGGTTGAACATCTGCATGGGCTTATCTACGATGATATATGTTAACACTTCGGTGTCATGAGCTTAGACAATAGTAAATACTTTTCATTATGATAGATAGGATTTCTATATTTCATGCTATGGTTATAAATCTTGTGGTTCATCACTATTATCAAACAATAAAACCTATGAACTCACCAACTTTATGTTGACACTTTAGCAATGTTTTTCTTAGGTGTTATATTTCATGGAATGTGTAGAGTCTGCATTGGTATATTAGCATGTAGAGGTGTATCTCTCATATCAAGTCCTCTTTATGCCATGAAGTCACAATACCAAATCCAGTCTTCCGCTGCAGTGAAATTTGGGGGTGTGACAAGTACCCTTCTCAACATGTTCTTTAATAAAATGATATCGGATGTCAATGTGCTTCGTCTTAGAATGTTGGACCAGATTGCATGAAATAGCATTGGCACTCTTGGAGTCACAGTACATCGGAATCCGATTGTACTTATATCCATAGTCAAGCAGTTGAGTACGCATCCAAATAACTTAAGCACATGATGCAGACATCGAAACATATTCAGCTTCAGTAGTTGACATCGCAGTACAATCTTGTTACTTTGAACTCGAACTCACGAGCTTTCCTATTAGAAATTGCAATCCTCCTAATGTGCTTTTACAATCATCTTTACATCCTGCATGGTTCACATCTGAATAGGTAATTAGTTCAAATCCGGAATCCTTTGGGTACCATAGTCCCATATTATAGGACTGTCTTAGGTACCAAAAGATCCGTTTTACCTCTTTGAGGTATTTGACTGTAGGACGTGCTTGGTAACGAGCACATACAAAAGTAGCAAATGCAATGTCTGGTCGACTGGCTATTACGTACATAAGCCCTCCTATCATATGACGATAAGTCGTTTGATCAGTAGGAGTGCCTTAGAAATCAACATCCAGCCTCTCAGTTGTCATAGGTGTACTCATGGAGACACACTCATCCAGACCATGATTCTTTAACAATTCAATTGCGTATTGTGACTGACTTATGAATATGCCACGGGGAGATTGATGAACTTGAAGTCCAAGAAAGAACTTTAGTTCACCCATCATCGACATTTCAAAATTATTTTTCATTAGATTTGCAAAACGTTTTGAAAAATCTGGATTTGTTGATCTAAAAATAATGTCATCAACATATACTTGAACAAGTAATATGTCTCCCCCGTGACGTCGTGTGAACAGAGTCGGGTCAATAATACCTTTAGATAACCCATGTTCAATTAGAAAAGAAGACAATTTGTCATACCATGCACGAGGTGCTTGCTTAAGACCGTATAGAGCTTTTTTCAACTTGTAGACATGATCTGGAAATTCTAGATCAATAAATCCTTCAGTTTGGCTGACATAGACTTCTTCTTTCAAAGGACCATTGAGAAAAGCCGTTTTGACATCCATTTGAAAGATAGTGATATTCTTATGAGCAGCATAAGCAATAAACATCCGAACAGCCTCAAGACGAGCAACAGGAGCAAATGACTCTTCAAAATCAATGCCTTCTTCCTGCTTATATCCTTTAGCCACAAGACGAGTTTTGTTCCGAACCACAATATTTTCAGCATCACACTTATTCTTCCAAAGCCATTTGAGAGCAATAATGTTCTTTCCTTCTGGTCGTGGAACGAGTTCCCAAACTTGAAGTCTCTCAAATTGATTCAACTCATCTTGCATAGACTCAATCCAACTGTGATCTGCCATAGCTTCTTTGATATTCTTTGGTTCAATTGTACTGACGGTTAAAGCATACATGCATACCTCAGAATCTGTGTGTAACCGTTGGCGAGTCATAACAGGTTTGGATGGGTCACCAATAACTTGGTCTAGAGGATGATCTTTTGTCCAAATGTGAGTTGAGGGTTGTACTTGGTGGAAATTCTGCACATTTTATGGTACTAGAGCCAATTGTATATGACCTCAACTTCCACACTACTTAGAGGATAATAATTAAACAAATTATGAATTTGCCATCAGAAATGACAAGAACCTTCTTGATTGAATTTCATCATCCTCTGATAAAGAGATTGGAAGATATGTTCAATCAAATGTAGCTCTCATGTCCGTCCATAAATTAATTGGAAGATATATGAGGAGAGTCTTATGAATTTGAGTCCGGTTGTGCTGCGAAATTTAATAGGTGTATCAGAAAATTCCTTTCAAAATATTCTTTTAAACATTGGACTCCGAAACAAATTATCCAATTCCTCTTTTGATGGATAATATCATTTCTTCCTGCTGATGAATATGATTATAGAATCGTGAAGCTCGTGTGTTCCTAAACAATCGAGTTCAGATACCATTCCTGTGAGCTCGTCAAACTTGACATTTATGGTTTCCATAATCTTTTTAGTACGTCTATTATAAATTCGAAACCCCCTTGATGTTTCCGAATAACCAATAAAGACTCCAATGTTTGCTTTTGGTTTCATTTTTCCATGATCGTCCCGTTCATTCGTTGGATAACACAATGAACCAAACACATGAAAATATTCAACATTCGGCTTTCTGCCTCGTAATAACTCATAAGGTGTTTTGTTATGTCGTGTATGAATGATTGACCAATTTTGAGTAAAACAAGCGGTAGCCACTGCTTTAGCCCAAAGAAATTCAGGTAAGCGAGAAAAGATAAGCATCGTTCGAGTAGCTTCAACAAGAGTTCTATTACGCCTTTCGACTACTCTATTTTGTTAAGGTGTTCGAGCAGTTGAAAATTGTTGCATGATGCCTAACTTTTCATAATGAGCTTTAAGATTTTCATTTTTTAATTAATTACCATTGTCTGTACGAATCTTGCAAACTTTGGCTTTATAATTCAGTTGAGCTTGAGCAAGGAACTTCTTTATAATCTCTAGAGTTTCATCTTTCGAATGAAGAAAGTAAACCCATGTGTATCGAGAATAATCATCCATGATCACAAGAATATACGTCTTTCCATTGATTGAAGCTACTCGCATTGGACCGCATAAATCCATATGAAGTAATTCTAATTTGGAATGATCACTTGGAAACAAGAACAAACATTTTGTTTGAGTGAAGAGAAAGCTTACTTCTTTTTTCCTCTTTCACAAGCAGAACAAAGGTGATATTTTCCATATTTAAACTTTGGAAGACTATCAACTAAGTCAAGTTTGGTAAGATCATTTATGGTTCCAAAATTAAGATGTGAAAGTTTGCGGTGCCATAACCATGACTTTGTCGAAGTTGCCTTAGACATTAGACAAACGGGTGAAGAAGCAGCCATGTCAGAAATGGAGATAGTACATAAATTTGATTCATGATCGCCTGTAAGCAAATCATCTCCTTACAGATTACGCATGTAACATGTCTTAGAACGAAAAGCCACTTCTAAATCGCCATCACAAAATTGTCCAATGCTAAAGAGATTATGTCCAAGGCCTTCAACATAATATACATGAAAAATAGTGATATTGCCTAGTATATAATCACCATAGCCTGTGATTGCTGCAAAATTATCATTTCCAAAGCGAACGGTGCCCATGAATTTCTCAATGAAATTTTTTAGCAGTGATCGATCGCCCGTCATATGCTTTGAACAACCACTATCAAAAATCCATGGAACAATCTAAACTACATGCAACACAAGAAGAAACAACACATGCACAAGTGGGCAATTTGACTACCCATTTCTTAACAGAGAACGATTATTTTTCCGATGAACGACTATTCTGACCATTTGGGTTTGTGTGAACAAGAGACCAAACAACATTTAGTTTTGATTCAAACCATTTTTGCCAGATTCAACTAGTTCGAATCTTGTTCTGCATGTATGTGCTAAAAGACTTATCGCATACATGTATTCTCTTTATACTATAAACTTTATCGTTAGCTTTTTAGGTACTTCCAACATCAATCTTAGGTTTAGAAACTACATAAGTAGTATCTAAAGACTTAGATACTATTGATTCCTTAGAAAACCTAGTCTTGCGAACTACATAAGTAGTATTATAAGATTTTGGTGTTCTAGATTTAGTGGCTAAGGGTCTACGAACATTCGAACGCACATTCAATTTATAATTTGCAAAACAATTATCATGACATGAAATCAGCACATTTTGCATACAAGAAACACATAACAAAGTTTTCGCTTTAAGAGCGTTTGCAACATCAATATCAATTACATTCTCTTTGTTTGAGATAACAGTTTCAAATGTGATATATGTTTGCTTATTTTTCCTAACATAAACTACTACTTTCTTTGCTGGCTTCTTAATTGCTAAGACACTGATCCTTACATGTGAATCTCTATTCATTGATCTTCTAACACGAATGTCACATTCATATCGTTAAAAAGATAAATCATGAATAGCCTTGCTTGTTTTGAGAAACATGTGTTTTGACAACATTGTACATTCCAGGTGCTATACACATTCTTGGTTTTTGGAAATTTTACCCCTTTTGTTTGGTAGGTGAAGTCCTTAAAGTGACCCTGGTGTTTGACAGGACAAGGTTTTCTCTTTTTTTGATTTTTTGAACATCTGTTTTCTTTGAATAACAAGTTTGTGTAATGGTGTGACACAAAAAAGGTTGAGAACCATTTGACTTGTCCAAACTTAGTATTTACAGACTTACTTTTTCAACATTTGCTAGTCTAGTTTTTAACTCAGATATGGTAATCAAAAGATTCTGATTCTCAGCACGAATTGCACCATATGCATATGTTTTTCTTAGATGGACAGGACAATTTAATTTCGTCCAACTCTGTTTGAGGTTCGAGACCGTGTCTTTTTGATTGAATTAAAAAGTTTTGATATTCAATTAGACATTGTCCAGCGTTCTTTTACAAAGATTAACAGTAAAATCCAAAGACACGTTTCTCATCTTCAAGTTCTCCATTTTCACAAAATCCAAGAATAATCAATGAGTATTTGTGTTTTTTTATCTGAAAACTTGAATCCTCAGTTTATGTTTTTCTTTTTGTGTTGTATCTTTAATTAAATCAACACTTTGCTTTTACACCTTTGCACATCTTTCAAGACTTTTTATTTTTGCCTTGCAAACCCTCTTGAATCTCGATGGATTTCCTTTTTAAAGTTGTTCAATTTTATCATGGAGTGAATGTCTACACATTCATGATTTAACAACACATCATAATTCAACTTCATGCATGAGAATACTTCCCAAAATTGATCTTCAAAAAATCATTTTGCTTTTCTTATTCACAAAAGTGCACTCTTTGTAGACACAAAACCATCTTTCATCTACCTCTTGATATCCCTCTAAATAGTGTCTTAAAAGAAATCCAAAATAGAAATAGCAACTCATTTACAAATGGTGTGAGCTGATCTGACAAAAATCATTGATTGTTATTTCTTCACGGTGACGTAATAAAAAATTCGTGCTCGTTTACAGTTTATTTTGAATTAATTCAACAGCTTTGAAAACAATTTTATCTTTCTAACTCAATGATCAAGGTGAGTCACTCGCAATTTGATACCCGCAGGGATAGAAGAGAGTTTGCATTGAATTCCTGTCAAGAAGGAATAAAAAAGATGGAAAATATTGTTGCTCAGCAAAAGATCTTTTGAGGAACAAAGACCTTTATAGAGATCATTTATTATAGTGTAAATAATCTATTGTCCACAATTCCTGTTTATTTGCAATACACATGTGGACATATCATTTTTCCATACAAAGTTAAACAGATAAGTGGGTGTTTTTTTTTGTTAAACTTTTTGTTAACTATTTGGAAGATTCATCAAGATGACCTCAGTAAGCTCTTCATGCATAGAAATCTCATGGAATTCCTAAACTAAGGCAAGAAGTAACTTTGCCATTGTGAAATTGCTTCTTAATGTATAAGGTTCGTGTACCCTAAACCATGTTTTAATTGTTGATCGATACACAGACAATGGCTTTAGGTCAAGCATAAACATTCCATGTAAAGAAATGCCAAGTTTTAAAATTAGATCAAACATGTCTATTCAAGTTTGGCTCGAGATCAAATAGTGTCCATGAAATTATCCTCAATTTTCACATCAATTTGTTCTTTTTAAAATTGAATGAGACTTTTGAAGTATCCCTCATATATTCCGTTTGTAATCTTTGACATCTAATTCTAATTTATCTTGTTGTTTTTCTAGATCTCGAATAATATCTCGATCACGAACAAAATGAGACTGGGCTTGTTGGCTAAAATGTTTTGCTTGTTTATCAGCCTCAAGAAATTCGTTGAGATAATTATTATCCCCGTTTATGTTTTCTAAAATCCGAACCCTTTCCTTATATAACGCAAGTTGACTAGTCAAAGTCATGTTTTGTTTTTGGACTTTTTGAGCAAATATTTGTTGTTTTTCAGCTTCCTGATATGCATATTCTACTAATTGCTCTAACCACATAGATCAGGTATCATGTAATCTTTTTCAATACTGCCACTATAACATTCCTATTTGTGAATCAAATTTATAAAATCGCTTATCAATTTGATCATCACCCAATAGAAACTGTGAATAATTTAAGTATGAGTTGGATCATTTTGTTCTTACAATTTCATTGTTGATGAAAGATTGTACCTCATCAATATAAATGCATAATCAAAGCTTGGCCCAGCATCAAAGTGTTATCCACCTGGTCGAATTTTGGCCGTAAAAATTTAGAGTTTTTGTTATTTTTTTGTTTTAATTTTTTTTTATTAAGCTTATGTTTGCACTGACTTCTTCAATTTCTTCCATCCTTGAAGCATCATCAAAGAGAAAATTCATGTTTGTCTCATCGTAAGAAATTACTCCAGCTTCATCCTGTTTTGCCAGCAGCATTTGTTCCATGAAGTATTTCGAGTCCCGAACTCTTGGCTTTAGACAATTCCTAGCATAATGTCCTTTTCCACTACAGTTGTAGCATTGAACAGTTGAAGTATTTCCTGAAGATGAGGTTCGAAGAGTCCTTTGAACATTTCCAGTCTAATTTGGAGCATTCGACCCCTCTACAATTTCCTTTCGAACATAAGCTCGTCTATTATTTCTTCCCAACATTACCAAGTTCTGCTTTGAAATATTCACCCTGTCTCCTTGAATGATTGCTTGGTTTCTGGTATTGGATGAAGTGAGAAGACAATTATTTTTTGGAGTAGAAAATTTTTAAGTAATGGCTCGAGCAAACAACAACATTGCAGATGCTAAAGGATCTTCAGAATTGGTGTGAACATCATCCTGCTAGTATTCATCTTCATTATCAACCACAGACGTGGGATGTGTCACATAATAAGACGATGTGTTTCTGGAAGATGAACCCGTATGTGCTACGAGAGCCAAAGGATCATGAGATTTTTCTAACTTCTTTGCTCTTGAGACATTGACCAGTTTCTCGAATTGCTGATGATAATCAAAAAGATCATCAAACGTATCCACTGTTACACGTTTAGCAAGACGAACTTGGGTAACATATTTCAACCATTTCCGTTCGCTACTTCAGAAACTTTGTGTTAATTGTAACAATTGGAAAATGCATGTCATTTCTTTCCAAATCGTTCATTAACTGAGCAAAACGATTATAAACTAAAACAAGTGTGGTATCGCGTCCAAACTAACACGTATATAAATATATATAATATATATATTACGTATAATAAGATCATTGCCAATAATAGTAAAGTGAGTAATTTTTCCGTTGGGTTCTAGAAAATCGCTTTTAAAGAAAGCAATTATCAAAAACCTCCCGGGTCGTTTCCTCGGCGAGAAGTGAATGGAAATTCAAGAGAATGTTGGGAATCGAGCTTGATTATCACTTAAGTTTTTGGGTTTGGTTTTCTAAATCTACTAAAAGGGAAAGCATATAAAAGGGAAACTAAACTTTTGGATTAAACTATTTTTAAACTAATATTAATTTTAAGATTAAAAACTACAAGGTTATACTTAAATTGATCTAAAAGATATAAATGAAGAAAATGCTTGCTAAGTGACGTGAAATGTTCATTAAGTGCAGGTTTAAGGTTTAAATACAAATTAAAATCCATCCAAAACAATAGTTAAAAATAAATTTAAATGACAAGTAAAGTAAAGTAAAGTAAAGTAATTTAAATGACAAGTATTTAAATTGTATTAAAAGTAAATGACGGTATGAAAATTGGAAAATTCTAATGACTATTAATTTTTTAAACCTTTTTAAACCCGCACTTAAATTCCAAATCACTAATCACTTAGCAAACACTAATGAACTACTCACTAATCATAACAAATAAACTAGCAACAATCATAAGATCAAACATAAACATTTTAAGCTAATAATTCTAAACTACTAGTATTAAAAAGGGAAAAAGGGTAACCGAATGAAGAACCGCAATGATATAAAACCACCCGATCTTACAAACTTAATAAACAAATAAGTTTATCACTTTAAAGCTTCTACTTCACTAATTAGCGAATAAAGGTGTCAACTTTATCTACTAATTACTTTCATAAAAACTATAAAGATCAAAACTTTATCTATTTATCAACCTTATAAGACCCTTAAGCTCCGGCCTTAGATGTAGAAGGATGGAATAAGAAATAAGACATGAAAAGTTAGAACAAAATAAGCTAATAAAAAGATGAAAACTTTAGATCTAAATCCACCCGAAACTAAGGTGTTCAATCAAGTGAACTCGGATCGGGTATATTTAAGGATTTAGATCTAAGAAAAATAAGCTAGAATTAAAAACTAAATTTGTAAAAACAAAACTAGATTTAATCTAATAAGCTACTTTTAAAACTATTTAATAAACTAGATCTAAAAGTAAATAAGCCATTGAAAACTTTAACTACTAAAAAGCTTTTAGATCTACTAAACTAAATAATAAGCTCTCGAAAATAAGGGTGCTCAAGACTTAAAGAATAAGCCGAGTAGAAGACTCATGACACCCTTTTTAGCATTCGAATCGAGCATAAGCAAGAAATAAGCTAAATAAGAAAAGAAAATGAAATAAGCAAAAGCTTATTTGGATAATATGAGCTTAGATCTAAATCAAATAAGCCAAAGGAAGGCTTATTTGAAGTAAGAAATAAGCTAGGAGAAAACTAGAAGCAACAATAAGCCAAAATAAGCTTAAAAAAGAAAAGAAAAGTAAATAGAGGATTAGAAAAAGAATAAGCCATAAGTCAATAAGCACTTTAATCTTCAAATCATCTTCATTAATAAGCTAAAAAAAGTGGATTACAATAAGCTAAATAAGCTATAAAAGCTTTTACAATAAGCTAAATACTATACTATACTACTCCTAAAACTAACCTATACTACTAATTTTTAATAAACTAAATCTAACACTAAATTCTCCCCTACAACAGCTGATGCGTGCTCTTTATATAGCCCCAAGTAGGTGGGGGTATATTCGTCATTTCAGGTCTTCATCCAATGATATTGCTGGATCTAGGGGTATATTAGTCATTTTGACGCCCACCAACCTCCACATTATTGCCAATGATTGGCACACGCCTACCTAGGACTGACTGCTACAGTACCTCGGACTGACACACGCCAGTGCCACGTGTCATGCTCTGATTGGTCCAGCCGCCACCTAAACTGTACCTCGTACTGATGTGTCTGCCACCTCGGACTGCTACAGTACATCGTACCTGCACATCTAACACCAATCATTAGAAGCACTACGAGTCACCACCTGAGTGGTGCCATGTGGCATTTTTACTGTTCACACCAAAAAAAGTTAACTTACAAGGCCCTTTGCTCAAAACAAGGGCAATAATGCTCTTTAGAGCTTAGTCTACAAGCTCTAGCTTGTTTAAAAACAAGCTAGTAAAACCCTATAAGCCCTTCCCTTTTTGGCTTATCTTCCACAATAGCTTTTGAGTGACTTTTTATGAAAATGACTTAAAACTCTATAAGCTATGGAAAAGCTTATATTGCTTAAGTAAAAAATAAAAAGAGCTTATGTGAGCTTAACAATCATTTTTAAAACATAAATTGCATTACCTTAAAAACATAATTTAACTTAAAACATAAATTTCATTGAACTTAAAATCTCAATAAAAGGCTTTAAAGGAAATACAAATAAGCTAAAACAAACTTAATATAAGCTGAAAGTTACAAATAAAAAGCTATTAAAAACTAGATTACTACTTGATGCCCTAATGGCCTATTTATAGAAGAAGGAGACGCTTCTAGGTCTTGAATGTGTGTTTCTTCTGTGGGGAGAAATTGAGAGTGCTCTCCAAGCCTTCAATCTTGGCCATTCATTCTTCTTTGTGCTTCTTTAACCCTCATCATAACTCTTGATTTGTTTCGTCCAATAAAACTCCATGGGATTGCCATAGTGGGCTTGTCCTCTTGCTGGGGTGGGGTTTTGCCATGGGTGCAGGGTCGAGGTGAGAGTGACAGATAAATAGTGAATTTTGCGGTAAAAGTTTTGAGTTTATTTGGGATAAAGGGGTTAACGAAGGTTAATGGTAAAGGGTAACGGGGTTATTCATAAGGACTAACTATGTTAGTCCATAAGGACCAACGGTGTAAACAGTTAGGGACTGTTGGTGTAATAGTTTAAATGGGGTTATAGTTAGGTTATGGCTAATGGGCTTTTGGGTTTGGGCCGGTTGTAATGGTTTTGGATTTAGGAAATGGATTTTGGACTTTGGGCTTTTTGAACCATAAGGCTTTAGATAAGGCTTTTATGGGTTGACCCGGCCCATTAACTTGGGTGCGGGTTGGTCCATTTAAGATGCACACGTCTTTGGCTTCGATTTTGACTTTGACTTTTCACGCTCTTTTCATTCTCGTGCTCGGTTTTGTCGGTTTTGGCTTTGTTTTTGTCCTTTAGTGAATATCCGATACCTGCACAGTATACCAAGCAAAACAAACATATATTTGGCATTTTATGTCCGTTTATGGTCATTTAGGCTCGTTTTTATAGGTAAAAGGTATGTGTAATTAAGCACATACCAAAATCCCCCATACTAAACTATTGTCGTGTCCTCATGCAATGCTATAAGTAAACACTTTAGAAAACCAAGAATCTCAATCCCCCTCGACTAATTACCTCAAAAAGTAGCTAAGTGTTCATCAAGGGGAATTAAAGAATCATTAGCTTTGAAAAGCCCCGTTTTGACCATTTTTATAAATCTACACTAACTACTACACATATTTATGTATTTTCCCTTTTTCTTATTTTTTTATACTTTTCTTTTTAACCAACTAGAATGTCCGGACTTTCGTTATTTTCATAACCTTTAGGGTCATAGAACAAGACGCGCTTCAATCCTAAAATGCTCAAAAAGATAAATTCATCGTCCCCGATTTTTCACTTGTCTCAAACCAAGCTTAAAAACGAAATCACCGTTAAATATAAGTTAAGATGCTAACACCACTCATACTTGTAACTTGTGAAACTTTTCACTCCCGACAATTATTATATCTTAGGTGAATGTGCTTATTTCAAATTTCAACCGTGGATCAACCTCTTTAAGAAAATTGAAATATTTTTATGCTTCACGTTCCACCCAAGAATTATGATTTTGAAGGCGAGATCATTCCATGTAGCGATTTTCTTCTCGGCACATCCCAGCCGAGACCGGCTTAGGTGACCAGGCTTTTGACACCCCACAGAGAATAGTATCAGAACTCACGGACCTTCGGTTTCAAAAACTCTTAGGCTTCCCGTTAAATAAACAATTCATTTAGAAAAATCACAAGTTAAAATAATATAGTCTTAGTTCAAAAGCATATTTAAATTTAAGAAAAAGAGATTTTCCCTATATTTATTAAATCACCTATATTACACTTAATATAATTATACATCATTCAAACTAAGGAAATCCTTGACCTTTTAGAAGGCTACAACATCGGTTGTGAGCCGGCAAGATGCAACAAACTTTTATCAGTCTAGGATAATTACTATGTGCCTTATTTAGAAGACTGCAACATCGGTTGTGAGCAGGCAAGATGTAGTAAACTTTTATTAGCCCATAGTTATTATTATTATTATTACCTCATTTTTTATTTTTTTTCTTTTTTTTACACTTAATATTACCACGATATAGAGAAAATTTCTTTTTAGAAAATTTAAGTATAAATTTGAACTAAGACTAAATAAATTATTGTTATCGACTATACTTCAAAAATCGTTGATTTAAGTTTAATTTTCGAAAAGAGCACGTATTATTAGTCCGGTTAGAAGCTTATGGGAGAAAAAGCCACAAACTACACTTATGAGCTCTTAAGATTTCCAACTAATCCTTGCTTAGCATCTAACTCATAATTAACTCTATCATTTCTCGTTCTTCGCAAATTTAAAATCTTTAATAAAAAGATCCGCGAATGCTTAGTCAAATAAACTAGCTTAGACAAGTTTATAAAGGTTAAGGGACAAAGCTAAGAGCTCAACACGCTCGATCGAGTCAAAATTTATTCTTATTCTACCCAGCAGGAAAGTCAACATTGTGATAAAACACTTATTTTATTTTTGAAAATTTTTAAATTTTTTCATTTTTTTGGTATTTTGGTGGTAAAAACGGGATTACGTGAAAACAACGACTGCAGGCACAATCAAATCGATAGATCCCCCCATACTAGAATTGAACATTGTCCTCAATGTTTTAAGAAGGGTCTCTACGTAAATCTAAAGCCGTTTATTAAGTATGCTCAAAGATAAACGTTAGTCGATAAGATTTAGGATATTGGATTCCCATAATCATGCAAAGGATTGAAGCTCGAGTGAACGAAGGACAAAACCACGAGCACGAGAGTCTTCATAATCCGGGGCAATCCTGGACATACAACACAAACCACAAAACACGAGAAAGGAAGAGGCGAACCTCCTCACGTCACACTTATTCATTACTACTATTATATTAGGATAAGCATGGGTTGCCACCCACGAAGCGCTTGTTTATTAAAGAGTCACTAAGCTTGACTCGTCCCCGAATTTAGTTGTCCATGGGGAAGGTTTGGAGATCCGGGACAACCATGGGTGGTATGTCCCCTCCAAAATAGTGTTTGAGTCTATGACCGTTCACCTTAAAGTTTGGTCCGTCGGTTTGAGATAACTCGACGGTACCATAAGGGAAAACTTGAGCAACGGTGAACGGTCTGGTCCAACGGGTTTTGAGCTTGCCCGAGAAGATCTTTAATCGAGAATTGAAGAGAAGAACTCGATCACCAACGTTGAAAACGCGGTTTTTAATCTTGGAGTCATGAATCTTCTTCGTTTTCTCTTTGTAGATTAAAGAGTTCTCGTAGGCTTGATCCCGGAGTTCATTTAATTCATTCATTTGAACTTTCCGGTGACCACCCGCGGTCTTGAGGTCAAAATTACAATATTTCAAGGCCCAATAGGTTTTGTGTTCAAGTTCGATAGGAAGATGACAAGCCTTTCCGTACACTAGCTTATAAGGAGTGCACCCGATGGGTGTTTTGAAAGCGGTACGGAAGGCCCATAAAGCATCATCTAACTTGTCGGACCATGAAGCACGGTTTTCGCCTATGGTCCTTTCCAAGATACGTTTCAAACCACGATTTGAAACCTCCACTTGTCCACTTGTTTGTGGATGATATGCGATAGAAAGACGGTGAGTAATTCCAGTAACTCTATACTTAAGCATGACCTTTGCAAACTGGTCATTACAAAAGTGAGTACCGGGATCACTAATAATAGCACGAGGAGTTCCAAATCGGGCAAAGAGAGATTTCAAGAATTTCACGACAACTCAGGCATCGTTAGTGGGGAGCGCTTTTGCTTCAACCCATTTAGACAAGTAGTCAACGGCCACGAGAATGTACTTGTTCCCTCGAGAAGACGGGAACGGGCCCATAAAATCGATGCCCCACACGTCAAAGATCTCGCATACTTGAATTGCATTTTGGGGCATTTCATCTTTTTGCGAGATTTTGCCTTGACGTTGACAAGCGTCACACCGTGTGACCAAGTCATGGGCATCTCGGTAAATAGTCGGCCAATAAAATCCGGAATCAAAGACTTTTTTAGCGGTGTAGTTGGCACCATGATGTCCCCCGGTGGGTCCATTATGGCAAGCCGTGAGGATATCAATGGCTTCTTGGCCGTGAACACATCGTCTAATCATTTGATCCGCACAAATTCGAAACAAGTAGGGGTCGTCCCAAAAATAATGCTTCACATCTTTGAAGAATTTTTTCTTTTGTTGGGACGACATCCCTTTCACAATAAAATTCCCCGCATGGTAGTTTGCAATGTCGGCAAACCATGGGGTACTAGAATCACCACGAAAGGTAACCATACCAAGAGTCTCGAGAGGAAATGTTTCGGTAATTTCCTTGTTCTCGAGAACATCTTGGTGGGGATTTTCAAGTCTTGATAAGTGGTCGGCCACTAGATTCTCCGCTCCTTTTTTATCACAAATAATGACATCAAATTCTTGGAGTAGAAGAATCCACCAGAGAAATCTCGGCTTAGCATCTTGCTTGGCAAGAAGATATTTAAGAGCCGAGTGGTCCGTATACACTATGGTCTTCGATAAGACTAAATAAGGCCGGAATTTCTCGAAAGCATATACCACGGCTAATAATTCTTTCTATGTAGTAGTGTAATGTGCTTGAGCATCCGTCATGGTCTTACTAGCATAGTGTATAGGCTGAAAATGTTTGGTCTTACGTTGCCCCAAGACTGCACCTACCGCGTAATCACTAGCATCACATATAATTTCAAATGGTAGGTCCCAATCGGGGGCAACTAAAATCGGATCTTCGGTTAACTTCTTCTTAAGTATATTAAACGATTCAATACATTCTTTCGAGAAGATGAAAGGGGTATCTTTTTCAAGAAGATGGGTCATCGGCCAGGCGATTTTAAAAAAATCTTGAATAAATCGACAATAGAACTCGGCGTGACCAAAAAAAATTCGAATGCCTTTAACGGAATTTGTCGACCTCAATCCCAGACTTTGAAATCTTATGCCCTAGAACAATGCCTTCTTTTACTATAAAATGGCATTTCTCCCAATTTAGAACTAAATTAGTGTCTTCGCACCGTTTGAGCATTTTGTCTAAATGGGAGAGGCATGAGGAGAAATAATCCCCGAAGACCGAGAAATCATCCATAAAGACCTCCATTGTTTCCTCGATCATGTCGTGGAAAATGGCCATCATGCACCTTTGGAACGTGCCCGGAGCATTACATAAGCCGAAAGGCATGCGTCGGTAGGCAAACGTCCCATAAGGGCAAGTGAAGGTGGTCTTCTCTTGGTCTTGCGGGTCAATAGGAATTTGAAAGTATCCCGAGAAACCATCTAGAAAACAATAGTATTCGTTTCCCGCGAGTCTCTCAAGCATTTGGTCCATAAACGGTAACGGGAAATGATCTTTACGAGTGGCATCATTTAACTTTTGGTAGTCAATGCATACACGCCATCCCGTAACTAATCGAGTAGGTATCAACTCATTATCTTCATTTTCAATTACGGTCATACCACCCTTTTTAGGCACATAATGAACGGGGCTAACCCACGGGCTATCAGAGATAGGATAAATCAATCCGACATCAAGGAGTTTGATAACTTCCTTTTTGATAACCTCATGAATTTTTAGGTTTATTCGTCTTTGATGTTGAATTTCCGGTTTAGATTCATCCTCCATTAATATTTTGTGAGTACAAAATTGAGGGTCAATACCCTTTATATCAGAGATTTTCCAAGCGATGGCACGCTTGTGTGACTTTAACACCTTTAGAAGTCGGACCTTCTCATCTTCTTTTAAGTCTTTAGCAATAATGACGGGTAGTTTATCGGTACCCTCCAAAAATGCATACTCAAGATGAGAAGGTAGATCCTTGAGCTCAAGCTCCGGAGGATCATCAATTGAAGATTTTACGATTTAAGTTCCTCAACATGAAGTTCTTTCGGAGGGAGAGGAGATGATGGATGATCATTTAATAACTTCTCGAGTAGAAGAAGGTCTCCCTCCGGATCAAAATCGTCATCATTAATTCCTGGTGGAATTGAACCATTTGTAAGACAAGCTTCGATTTCTTCCAAAATAAAGTCTCATTCCTCAAAAGGAGTGAGAGAGGGGGAAGAAGTAGAAAGGATAGGATCTAAAGACGGAGTGTGATTGCCACTCGTAGAACTATCCGAGAATCCGAGCACTTCTTGAGCATACTCCTCACAAGCTACGTCGATGACATCGATTCGATTAATCGACACAACATCATTGTAGGAGGATCTCGAAAGTTGACCAACTTTAAAGGTTATGGCTTCATCATCAACTCGGAGAGTTAATTCTTCACCATAAACATCAATCAAAGAAAGTGCCGTCCTCAAAAAGGGTCTCCCAAGAATTAAGGGAACCCGAGGATTGACAACATAATCAACGACTATGAAGTCGGCCGGAAAATGGAACTTTCCTACTTTAACAAAGACATCTTCAGCAATACCGGATGGACTAGTAGTCGATCGGTCTGCAAGTTCAAGAATCATTTGAGTAGGAGTAAGTTTGGGGAGTGAGAGCTTCTTCCATATGGAAAGAGGCATCAAGTTGATGCTTGCACCAAGATCAGCCAAGGCTAAGCATTCAACTAACTCTGGAAAATCACATGGAATAAGAAAATTGCCAGGGTCTCTAAGTTTTTCTGGTAACTTTTTTAGGATAACCGCCGAACAATTCTCATTCACCGGTGTTTTAGCTAAGTCAAACAATTTTTTTTTGTTATTAAGAAGACTTTTAAACATTGAAGCAATTTCGGCATATATAGAAGAGCATTCGCGAAACTGAGCTCGAAATGTAATTCCCTAAAGATTTCAACAATTTCGAAGCTAGATTATCATCTTTTTCACAGAGCTTTTGTTTGTTGGCTCTCGAAGGATAAGGTATAGACGGTTTAGGCTTAGGAGCAACAACGGGCTCATCAATGGGAGCTTGAATTTAGACTACCGGAGGTTGGATGTTTTCGGTACTCGGTTGCACCGTATCCTTTGTCACCTCGGGTTCCCGTTCCACCACCTTGGGAAGAGGTGGAATTGGAGGTCCATCATAAGAAATACCACTTCGGGTGGTGATTGCTTTCAAGTCACCTCTCGGGTTAGCAACGGTGTTGCTAGGAAGTGAACCCGTACCCGAAGAAGAAGCGGTATTCATTTGGAAAAAACTAGCCATCATATTCTTAAGCTCATTGGTTTGATTTGACATTGAAGTTTGTATTGAAGTTTGCATTTCATTCCTCAATTCATTTTTCACATTATTAATTTGATTTTGCATGGCTTTTATATTAGTATCAATTATCTTCTTGTAATTCGACAATTCATTCGAAGGAGCAACTTGAGTTTGCTGAATCGGAGCTTGATAACTCGGATTTCCTTGATTGTTTCCTCGGTTTTGATTGTAACCTTGATTGTACCGGGTTTGATTATTTTGCACATTCGGTTGAGCAAAACCCGGTGGTCGAATTTGGTTAGCTACACTTTGAGGACGGTATCCGGTATTTCCCTGATTATAGTTTACTGCGGCTGCTGAAACATATCCTTGAATATTATCTTGATATTCTGGAAAAACGTTGCCATCGGTGGCAAGACATTGGTGGTAAGGATGCGGTCCACCACAAGTAACACAAATTTCCTCAACCGCTTTCACGGAAGCAGGAGGAGAAGATTTCTGATGAAGCATAGCCTTAACGGCGTCGACAAGAGCGGCAATCTCAGGAGAATGAGGGGTAGAAGAAGAAGGAGCATTCGTATTCACTTTTGAAACAATCGGTTTGTTCCGTGAATTGCGAACTTTTGACTTGTTTTCAATAATTGTCAAAGCATCCCGAGGAGTTTTAGTCAAAAGATTACCACCGGCGGCAACATTCAAAGAATCTTGATCGGTTGGGGTTAACGCATTGTAGAAGGTATCAAGTTGATGCAACTAAGTAAAACCGTGATGTGGGCATGCACGAAGTAGATCCTTGAAACGGTCCCATGCCTCACAAAATGATTCATCAAAACGTTGTTGAAAATTCATAATTTCATTTCGAAGATTTGTAGTTTTTGAAAGAGGAAAGAATTGGTTAATAAACTTGGAAACAAGATCTTCCCAAGTAAGAATAGAACGAGGGGGTTCTTTTTTGAGCCAAATCCAGGCTGCCCCCTCGATAGAAAATGGAAAAAGCATAAGCTTAATTGACTAAGTAGGCACATCTCTATACTTAATTGTGGAAGTAATCTTGTTAAACCAACGAATGTGAGCATGTGGATCTTCTTTCTCAAATCCGTAAAATTGTTTTGAAGTTACAAGATTTAGAAGTCCATGTTTAAGCTCAAAATTCTCCGCGAGAATAGCGGGAATAACAATAGCATCTCCGTAACCCTCGGTGGGTGCTTGGAGTAATTCCGCCATAGTACGTTGATCGGCCATCGTAACTACGGGAGCTTCTTCAAGAGAAAATGGTTTGACTCTTTGATTGGAACGTCTACGATTACGACGTTTCGGAGTCGTGGAAGATTCGGCAATTAAATTTGATGAAGAGCGAGTGCGCATGCACTAAAAATAAAATAAGAGAAATAAAAAGAAAAAATATTTTTATAACCGATAATCAAACAAGTGTACGGTAGCTCTCTAGAGAACGCGCAAAGAAGCGGAGGAGCGGGTAAGCGCGAAGCGTTTTAAAAACCTTCTCCTTTCGGGTCGAAGATCGTAGGATCAACCCTCCTTATACCTCCCTTATAGTTTGTAATCCAAAGGTGAGCCGATTTCACAAGTGACACAACGGTTGTTTTTGTATTAAAAGATTTTGATGGTACAGATTAAGGATGAGAAGCATGGCACAACAAGAGGGTCTGGGAAGCCTTCACAAAATGCCATTAATAAGGTCTCAATCTTCACACATACCCACGTAGCTTTTAGGACTAGTTTTTAGCTTAATTTCATTTTTAGCTTAATTTTACAATAAATCTTGTAATTTCCTTTTAAATATTGTAATCAAGTTTTCTATTAATGAATTCAGTAGTTTTTTAAGCTCTTCTTGTTCAATATTCATAAGCTTTTATTTTCCTACAAGTTATTAAGCTAAAATTCCAATAAGCTCTAATAATCTCTCAAGAGTCTCTAAGCTCTTGATGAGCTCAACTTAGCTTAATCTTACCTAAACTCTTAAAACAGCTTTAAAATACCTAATTACCTTAAACTTAATGAATTATGAGCCTAATGGAAGGGGAGTCAAAGTTGGATGGACTCCCATGGACTTTTACCCTAGCTTATTAATAAGCTAGGGAGCTTGTAGCTGCCAAATTTGGTTCCTCTTGTTTAGCTAGAGTTCAAGTAAGTTTCCTTTTAATATCTTATGTCTTTAAATTCTAGCTTATATAGTAGTTAAAGTGCTTATTAGATTTAGAACTGCTTATTT
This sequence comes from Tanacetum coccineum, assembly GCA_026074375.1. Classification (NCBI taxonomy): domain Eukaryota; kingdom Viridiplantae; phylum Streptophyta; class Magnoliopsida; order Asterales; family Asteraceae; genus Tanacetum; species Tanacetum coccineum. The sequence continues at coordinate 73,622 of BQNB010013644.1, forward strand.
GCTTATATTGTTGCTTATAATTGCTTATTTGTATTTCATTTAGCTTTAAAGTCATAATTGTTCATCTGATTTTAGTTGTAATAGCTTAGATCATAGTTTTTATTAAATTTGTCATATAAATCTTAAAAAAACCAAAAATAGTAGAGATTAGCTTAATCTTAGATTATAGCTTAATACAGTTGTTGATTCATGTTTGTTAGGGTAGATTTAAGCTAGTTTTTATCTGGTAGTTAATACTTATTAATTAGATTTGCATTTCAAAGCTTAACTCAAACCTGTCATCACTTTAAAGGAGTGTTTGGTTTAAGAGTGTTTGACCTCAAAAAGTTAAAATTAATTGTGCATTTTGCTTGAATCAATTGTGTTTACCTTTAAGACAATTAGGATAAGAGTTTTTATAAGTTAGATTTTGAAAATGAAAAGATTAGAGCTTAATTTCATAATGTCAGCACCAGGGGAGTTTTTAGCTTAGTTTTGATAGCTTAAGTTTGATTTTTGCTCTTTGAGCTTTTGCTAGTGAATTTAGTGTGTTCATACACACTCAATAAGTGTAAGTAGTGCAGGTTTACCCTTCTTAGGTAAACTACACTATTGTTTGCACTTGTGCAAAGTGCATCAGTACTAACAATAAGTTAGTACTGCTGTCACTATTTGCTTAATTCTTAGATAAGTAATCCTAGGTTTTAGTTTCTAAGGTTAGGATAGGATTTAGTCTAGGTATAGCTTAATATAGATTAAGTCTTTAATCTTATTTTCTAGCTTATTTTCCTAGCTTAATCTTGCTGTCAAAAGTCACTCAAAAACCTCAAAAGCCAAAAACAGTAGGATAGGATTAGTGCTTAAAATTTTTGATTTCTAGTCTTAAGAAGTTGATTTTATGATTTAGTTAGATAGTCAATTAGTATTTAAGCTAGTGTGTAAAAGCTCTTAATCAGAAATAGCTTAATGAACTTTTGAGCTTATATGGATTTTGTGCTTCTTGTCTAAATTTCTTGAGTTTAGCATTTTCACCTTCAATTTTAGCTAGCTTTAAGTGTTTCTAGCTTAGGTTTCTTTTCATTCTTAGATTAAGCAACTTATAAGCTTTCCAAAGCTTCTTTTCTTTTTAAATTTGAGCTTCTTTTAAGCTTTTTATAGCTGTTTAAGTGAGAATAAGCCCAAAACCCCACTCACTGAAACAGCTTATTGATAAGCTGTCTTTGAGCTTATTACTTAGTTTTAGCTTAAGTCCCTTTTATTAAAATAGCTTATTTTAGTGTCCTTTTTAAGTCCTAGTATTTAGTTTTTCTTTAAGGTCAAAAAAAAATAAAAAATAGCAAAAAGGGGTTGCCCACACTCGAACCCACGACCTCCCACACACAACACATATGACTTAACCGTTTCATTTGATTCCTCCGAATCAAATATTTTACCATCTCCTTTGTTAGATTCCGACTCGCCTTTCACTGCGGAGTTGTCGGCTAGTGTTACCTTGAATTCTCTCGGAAACGAGGACAAAGTATATAAACCAGGTATCCTAGTTTATCATGCCATTCATGATAAAAATCTTGTTACATTGGAGGAGATTTTAAAAGAGAACATTTCCTCCGGGACTCTTTTAGTTTTCAAAGAACCGTCATTTCTTCTGCCTCCGCCAGAACCACCAAATAATTTTTTGCATTTTGAGCCCAACTTGGTTATGAAGAATCTTGTGCTTAATGAAGATTTCTATTGCAATTGGGGGATCGAAGATGTAAATTCTTCACAATTATCATTTGGGATTTTTCTTCCATATTTCCTTTACCAAGAAATCACCTTTGATTTTCTCCTTTAGGAGTGAAAATTTTGTTTTTGACCCCGGCATCGTCACGTTTCATAAGCCAGTGGTATGTTCAATGAAAGTTTTCTATTTGCTCTCCCTAAGGACAAATTAATTCAGGGATCGAGTCGAGCTTGCGACTCGGTGACCAAAAACAAGCCGCTTCTGGGGCTTATCTTTTCTTTCTATTTTCTTATCTAATGTGTTGTGTTGAGAGAGGCTTGTACTCTTTCTGATTTCTCGATGTTTGTTGCTTGTTTGTTGTGATTTTTGTAGGATCAACCCAACAAATTCTTTGAAGCCTCTCGTGTCCGGTTGATTTGTCCCGTTCTACTCGAGCTTCTCATCCTTTGTGTGAAATTAGTTTGGGGAGATCCAATATCCTTTCATCTTATCGATTCACGTTTATCTTTGCATACTTCATAAACGGCTTAGATTTTCGTAGAGACCCGACTTTAAACATTGAGGACAATGTTTTGTTTTAGTTTGGGGAAGGGAATCTATCGATTTGATGTTACTTGCTTATTGTTTTGTTCTCACGTACCCGTTTTCCCACAAAAATAGCAAAAATTTTAAATTTTTAAGATCTTATTTGTAAAAAAATAAATAAAAATAAATAAAAAATAATAAATCATAATAATAAGACATAAATGTAGGTTTTTCGTTGGTAAGAATAAGAAGTAATTTTTGACCCGATCGTACGTGTAGAGTTCTAGCTTTCTCCCTTAACAATTAATGATGATAGTTTGTGCTAGTCTCATGTAGACTTTAAACATGCTAGACTTGAAATCATTAGTAAATGAAAACTTGTGCTAATCTCAAGTAGATTTTAAATATGCCGAGTTGGAATTTATATAGGCTAAGTATTTGCGAATTTCTTTTGCAAAGAATAAGAAATGATAGTGTTGTTTACGAATTAGGATGCTAAACAAAGTTTATTTGGAAAACTTAAAGGCTTATAAGAATAACTTGTGGTTTTTCTTCCCCGGAGTTCTTAAAATGATTAATTATACGTGTTCTCTTTAATTTTTACAAATTAGAGTTTTACTCTTAAAAGTCTAATCAACATATTCAGAGAAAAAGCTTTATCAATGAAGTCGACATCATTTGTAAATAAGAATTTTAGTTCAAGTTTATACTTTGGTTTTCTAAAACAAAATTTTTCTATTTGCAAAAATAATATGTCATATAAGTAAAAAATAAAAATAAAAAAAATAAGTAGTTGGTGAATAAAAAGGATGCAAGATATAAATCCCTAAGTGTTAATAAGTAATATACAAACTCCATCGTAATAAAGTACATGGGCATTTGTCGGTTCGCTCCCGATG